>APFE031608266.1:0-84546 GCA_000404065.3 Pinus taeda
CCAAGACTCATAGCATATCTTGAAGTAGATACCCCAGTTTCTTTGTCTCCATCGAAGTCTGAATCAGAGTATCCAATCAAGCTGAAGTCATCCACCTGTGTATACTTGATTCCAAGGTTTTGAGATCCCTTCAAGTAGCTTAGAACTCTTTTTTTAGCAGACCAATGTCCCTCATAAGGCTTTTGCATAAACCTGGAGAGGATTCCAACAACAAATGAAATGTCTGGTCTGGTAGTAGTGAGGTAGATGAGACTTTCTACAAGCTGTCTATAATTTGTTGCATCCTCAAATTCCTTTCCTTCAATAGATGTGAGCTTTAAGTTTTGTTCCAATGGAGTAGAAAGAGGATTGCACTCTGTCATGCCAAATCTGTTTAACAAATCTCCAATGTATTTCTTTTGAGAAAGAAATATGGATTTTGGATGTTGGGTTACTTCAATGCCAAGATAGTAATGAACATAGCCCAAATCAGTCATTTCAAAACTTTTTCCTAATTCTTTCTTTATGGATGCAATATAACTTTCATTGTTCCCTGTCATTAAAAGATCATCTACATATACCACAAGATATACAACTATTTTGCCAACTTTCTTGACAAATAAAGTTGCATCATCAAGATCAAAATGATTGAAGTTGAGTTTCAGAAGATGCTCAGTTAGCTTTTCATACCAGGCTCGTGGTGCTTGTTTGAGGCCATACAAGGACTTCACAAGTTTGCATACTTTATGTTCATGTCCTTTCACAGCAAATCCTTCAGGCTGGGACATAAAAACATTTTCTTTTAGATCTCCATTCAAGAAGGCAGTTTTTACATCCATTTGATGGACTTTCCAACCGTTCTGAGCTGCTAGTGCAAAGAGTGTCCGGATGGTGGCCCATTTTGCTGTGGGGCAAAAGTTTCCTCATAATCGACCCCTTCCTTCTGTGCAAAACCTTTTGCCACAAGCCTAGCTTTGTGCTTGTCAAGTGAGCCATCAGCTTTGTACTTGTTCTTGTAGGCCCACTTGCAGCCAATTGGTTTGGTTCCAAATGGAGGATCAACCAGCTTCCAAGTGCCGTTGTTTATGAGGGCATCATACTCCTTTTGCATTGCTTCTTTCCATTCATCATGAGAAGCAGCTTCTTTAAATGAAGTTGGTTCAAAATCTATAGACAAGTTCAATTCACAATCATAAGAAACATCCATATCAAAAGGTGAATTAGAGTCATCTACATCACCTCCATTTTGTCGGTTTGCATTTCTGGTTCCTGTTTTTCCAATTTCATCAGGATGAACACTTTCAAGTGTCTTTGTCAGCCACTTTGGGGGACCTTTCTGAGATGGTCCAGGCTGCTCTGTTGATTGAGTTGGGAGTGAATTAAGATTGAGTCTCCCAATTCTATCAATTACATCACTTAAAGCATCATCCGTTGTTGGAGTTTCAAGCAGGGGAGAATATTCTTCAGAAGAGGATTCCACATGTTGATCTAGTATAGGAATCCCCCCTTCAAGATGTGGAATCTGATTTTCAAATTCTTAAAATGATTTCATTTTTGCGAATCTATCCAAGCGATCAAGTTGTCGCTCAACAACATTGTCAGATTTGGATGATTCAAGAAAAATTACATCTCTAGATATAACAAACCTTTTATTTTCTTCATCATAGAGGTGGTATGCTTTGGAGGTATTCGAATACCCCAAGAAAATACACTTACGACTTCTAGCACCAAGTTTGTTTCTATGTACCTTTGGTATCAAAGCATAACAGGTGGAACCAAAAATCCTGAGATATTTGACCGAAGGAACATGTCCATACCACAATTCATAAGGAGTCTTGTTTCTTATAGCACTAGATGGACATCTATTCTTTATATATGCAGCACATAGAACAGCATCAGCCCAAAACATTATCTTTACATTTTTGAAAAAAAGCATGGATCGTACCATATTCAAAATTGTTATGTTCATTCTTTCAGCTACACCATTCTGTTGGGGATTATAAGGCACAGTTATTTGATTTTTAATCCCATGTTGGCGAAGATATTGTTCAAATTCATTTGATGTATATTCTTTTCCATTATCAGTGCGAATAGACCCAATATGAGATTGTGCATCATTTTCAATCCATTTATGAAAATTCTTGAATGTTAGGAAAGCATCAGATTTGTTCTTCAATAAATAAACCCAACACGTTCTGGTGTAGTCATCAATAAATGTCATGATATATTTATTTCCATTTGTAGAAGGAACAGGCATTGGAACACATAAATCTGAATGAATAAGTTAAATCTTCCTATGTGCTCTTGAATGTGAGTCATGAAATGACTGTTTGCTATGCTTTCCTAGAATGCAAGCATCACATTGCTTAAGTTTTCTAGGAATTGTAGGCAAACCAGCCACACCTTTTTTCTTCAATAAATGGAGACTGTCATAGTTTAAATGTCCAAATCTAGCATGCCATAATAAACTTGATGGAAGTGTACCTTCTTCATGATGAGTAATATATGAGAAATGTTGTTTATGAGCAGATGTTCCTTGCAGTTTGAGAAGTCTTTCTTCTTCTATTCCCCTCATGACAAGTGAGTGATCAGATGATTTTCTCACCTCAAGCTTCCCATCAAACATATGAATGGAGTGACCTTGCTGGCGGATGTGGACCAAGGACAGCAAGTTTCTCTTTAGCTGTGGGAGATATAAAACATGATCAAGAAGAAAGTCTGGGAGACCAGGAAGTTTAAGCCTGATTGTGCCAAGCCCTGATGGCTTGATTTTTGACTGATCTGCAAAGTATACTGCTCCATCAACATTGTCAGTGAAATCTTCAAAAAAATCTTTTCTATGAGACATGTGGCAGGTTGCTCCTGAATCAAGCAACCAATCATTTTTCCATGAAGTAAGTGAGGCATTAAACAAATCTTCATTTACCCCAATGTTACATTGTGCCTCAACATAGTGAGCGGATTCAGGTGCTTTACCTTTGTCTGTATCATCAGTTTTATCTTTTTGTTGGTTTCTTTTCTGCTCAATTTTGTCCCATAGTAGCTTGCATGTAGAGGCATCATGTGATCCATTTCTTTTGCAGTGAATACAATGTAAATATGCCTTTTCTCCTTGAGAATGTCTGCCCCTCCTCCCTCTGAAATATCTTCTTCTTCCTCTTCATCCACCTCTTCCTCTTGTAGAATCTTAAGCAGGATGTTTTTATTTACGAACAAGGCACAGAGTCTCTTTAGAAGATTCAGGGGTTGTCTTCTTTCCAAAAGATTTCTCTCTTTCAGCAAACTTTTTCGCAAGAGAGTCAAAGGTTATATCTTTGAGATTTCCATTTGCTTGCAATGACTCAAGATAATTGGAGTAAGTAGGATAAAGTGCCTTGAGAAAAGCAATAAGAAGAATATCCAATTCAACCTTAGTGGATTTGATATCATGCATTATAGACTTTACTTCAGATGCAAGAGCGAGAGGATCATTATTTTGCAGTTCAAGAGTGAAGAGTTTAATCACGAGTTGAACAACTTCAAGTGCAGAATGTGAGTCATAGAGTTCTTTCAGTTTTTGTAAGGCTTCAAAGGCAGTTGAATATGACGAAATATGGCGACTCACCTCTTCATTTACAGATGTTGCGATTAATGCATAAGCTTTGATGTTCTTGTTTTCCCAAATGACGAGCTCTTTGTCTGAAGTAGGCTATACTGGGTCATTGTCTCCTTCTCCGACACACACTCCTTTCCACAACTCATTGAAGATGAGGGTGTATTTTATCATTCGGGACCATTCATGATAGTTTTCCTTGCCAGTGAGAACTATTCCTACCATGGAGATGATTGAATGCATTCTGTAAAAAAAAACTTTTGTTGATAGAAAAGAATACTTCTGCCAATATACAGTAAAAATGTACTCAAAAGGGCATTCTCAAAAGGTATTATTGTCCACTAAGACTTCTAAGATAAGGTTTTCATGTACCCATTGAATCACTGTCATCACAACTTCAATACACAGACAGAAAATGCCTTTCAAAAATGTACACAGCGACCAATAGAAATCATTCAATGTATGCGCAGTATACAGCATGGGATGCCCAATCCTTTCACACAAGTTTAAAATTCACCAAAGTCCAGCATGGGATGCACAATCCTTCCACGTTCAACTTGCTTGAAAAATTTCATATGTACAACAACATCGAATAATGTATGGAATAATTCTTATGTATAATGATAACTTAGCTGATCAAAATGTGGTACGCATTAATGAACCATATTACTCCTCGATCACAAAGCCCACGCCATCTTTCTCGCTAAAGAAATGCGTTGTGTGATCCACAAAGCCTGTCGAGCAAGTTCACGTTATTTGAAAGCGCAGGAGCTTTCATAACCAGCGTTCATAACCAGAGCAGGAGCATTCATAACCAGAGCAAGAGCATTCATAACCATCGTTCGGGAGCTTTGATACAACCTTCCCACAAACAGCGCCATGGGGATCAATCCGCAGACAAGATCTTTGGAATAAAATCACTGAGTTTTAGATCAATGCGACTTGCTGTTGATCGATGGGGTAGGATTGAGGTCACTGAGCCTGCGGAATTCTCCGTGAAGGAGGAGAATAATCTCTGTCAAACGCTCCAGAAACAGTCACCCACTACAGCGACCATTCCACCAACAATTTGGACTATGGATAGATACTATGTCAAACCAGCATTATGGACAGATACTATGTCAGAGAGCGTTATGTAAGGACAGAGGCAGGGCTACTACTCTAGAGAGTGTTATGGACAGATGGGTTATGGCAAAGGCAGATGCGTGGACAGAAGGGATATGGCAGACAGAGGAGTTACAGGAGCATAAGAGCTAAAACAAGGAGCTGGCTCTGATACCATGTCAGGCCAGGCAGTAACTCCATTAGGCAGAAAAACTTATTCATTTTATTCCATCAGGTATGTTATTGTTATATACAAAAGGGTGTGACTACTCAGTTCATCCCCTGATCACTGTTCACATTCCTAATTTAATTATTTACATAAATTCACCCAATCGTGAGGATTAGGTGTCAACAAGAGGAACAAAAAGATAAAACCCAAAATTCCAAACTAAAAAAAGTAATGAGAGTATAAAGGGGTGCCAATCTTGATATGAATTGATGGGAATAAGAAACAAATGTCCAAATCTAAGTAGCACAACCCCTTACAAGGAAGAAGCACAAATGATAACAGAGTCGGGAGCCACGATGATAAATTGCTAGAGTTAATGCCAGGGACTCCATGTCGTTGCAATCTAGATCAAATGGTTCTGCATTGTTGGTCCTAGGGAGTGGACATCATAATTGAAGGATTGTCAGGACTTCCAAGTTCTTCTGCCTACTTGCGCTACTAACATCCCCCCTCCACGTGAAATTATGATTGCCACCTCAACCTCTCAAGGCCATGATTTTGTGCTTCATTCTACTAATGTGAGATCCACAATCTCCTTTTTTTTCCAGACGAAAAAAATGCCAACTTATATTATGTACCAGTGCGTAAGTTTCAATATGTATCATATTTCCAATAAATTGCATAGATCTTCCAACAGACCAACTAGTAAGAGAGCAAGACATATTTGCCATTGTTTTAGATAACAACAACATTAACATCTTAACACCAAGGACATTAACATCTTAACACCAAGGAAATTTCCGAATCCAAAATGCCTTAAAACATAATAAGGAACATAATTGGAGCTTATGCACACCCATCTCCCTTCACACGTTTGCTTATAGAACCATGATCACCTTGCTTGGATTGAGGTTGTTGGCAACATGCCACCCTGAATTAAACTCCTCAAACGTCATTATCATCTTGATGAATGCAAAATACACACACATCATAGGCAGTAAATGTATATTGAGTTATTTGCTAAAAATGTCATAATTCTTCCCAACCACTTTAATTGTATAATAATAACGATATAATTATTTATTAATTTCATTCTTTGCATCTTTTTAATTATTATAATTTATGATTATATTCCTTACAACTACTACTCTAACATTCCTTAAAACTTGTTATGATTATTGTTTCCATCTTACACAAATCCCTTATCCCCTAATTCAAAACATAAATATAAAGATTTTCTAACCTTTATATGCAATTAACATATATTTAAAAATTATTGAAATTAATGTAATAATAAATACTAATCCAAAATAAAATTAATAGCAATAAAAACTATACCAAATTCAAAACTGTATGCCATTCTCATTTAAAAAAAATAAATTAATTAACTTAAACTTATAAACACAATTATACAACATAATTAATTAAAAAAATGTTAAAACACAACAAAATACACACATAAATTTTAATTTTAATTAACTAAAACTTGTAAACACAAAATTATACAACATCCTCACTTAAAAATAGAAATAGCGAAATTAATTTAAAAATATTAAAAAACAACAAAATACAAAGACATAAATTTTAACTCTGAGAAAAGGTTTAATATAAATATCATTTTCTTTACGCATTAAAATTTAATAACTTAAAGATATATTAAAATGTTATTCACATTTAAACAACTAAATATTATTACTTCAATGTGATAACAAGAATACATTACATAAATCTAAGATCAAGAACAACTTAACCTCAAAAGAATTTAAAATTCAAATTAAGAAAATTAATTTAAACAAGTTAAAGCATTCATTTAAAAAAAAAAAATTAATAAACATTTTAAAATTAAAAACCATCCAAATATAATTGATGGCGTTCAAAAGTTCTATCAAATCTCCTCATCTTCCGGAAAGATTACAAACTTGAACTTGATAGTTATTATGAGGTACATAATGTTTAGACATATGAGAACATTTATGTGCATGTGATTTTTCCAGGTCACATTATGATTCCACATCTATATTAATTATCTTATCATACTGTATATGTTTTTTAAGAATTCTCTCAAACCTCCTTATCTCCCTCGAAGACGCTGACTTGAACTGTATAAAAGTTATGTAGTGCGCATGTTTTGACGGGTAAGAGAACACATTTACGTGATTGGGAATTTTCTGTTGCTCATCATCTAATAGCAATGTAATCTCCAAACTACTAATTGACTGTTCTTATGGCATTTCGATATGATTATTTAGTCCTTCATCTTTTCTGTCAGATTTTGACCTGCGTTCTGCCAAAACCAAACATTGAATACCTAATCAGGTTTCCAGCATGAAATATATTTATTTAAAAGAACCAATTTACACACAAGAAAAGCGAATGCAGATCCCAGAATTTCATAATCAAAGAACGATACGACTTGGCTATATTGTGAATTGTGAATAGCCAGTTACCTGAAGCCTGTCTTCTCCTAGATTTCTTCAAACTGAAGTAATCAAATAAGGGTGTTTCCGGTACAGGAATGAGTTTCACAATGGCAGCTAGTGGCCAACTGTACCACAAATTTACATAAATGTTTAAAATAAATTCCAGGTAATCAATATACAGCAATTGGAGACCATATGAAAGCAATGAAGTACCATTAATTGAAACATTTAAGGGATTAATCTTTCAAACCTTATAAAACCAATTACAAGGCAAATAATCCATTTTTTCCAATTCAAGGGAGTGGTTGATGCAATTTTCCCAGCAAACTCAACAATCAAAACCTGCGAATTCATTCTGATAAAGCTTAGAAGACTTGAAAATTTCAATGGAAGAACAACGTAGCATTTGATCATCGGCTAGTATTCCGGCATTTTTAAATATGATTGGGTCAAATGCCTTCCCCATCCTTAGGTTCAAGCATTTACGCTGCCAATGGTTCAGCATGCACTAATCTACTGCTTACCTGAAGAACAAGTGTAAAGCTTATAATTCCAACGAACAAATGGCTTGAACGCAATCCTCGAAAGATATTTATCTGATCCGGTTTCCTTGAATTGAATTCATTGAATATCTACGTGACCGTTTAAAAACAGTCAAACCAATGTTACAGAACAATCATGGACTTTTTGGGGGCAAAGCATTTAAAGAGAGAAATAATACTTTAGGAACATATCTAAGTAAGTGAAAAAACTCGTAGCAAAAAAAAAGTGTATAAGAATTCAATCTGCAAACTTACTTGGCAAAAGACAAAGGCATTAAAAATTACAGTGTTTCTCACTTTGGTTGCACGGGCTGTCTTATCATCCTTTAAATCTAAAATGTCATTCCCCTTAAATGTAAGTACAAGGAGGACTGTAATTTGGTAGAAAGCCTGCACATTTTCAAAAACCATCAGTGCATCTTAAAATTCATAATATGATCTGAGACAATTCTTATTCACATATTATGTTTCAAGATACTAGACTTTTTATTCATTACAAGAAGGAAGGTGAATACATTACTTGAACAAAGAGATTTCTCCACATAATGTTTGTGATGAGGGGTTCCCTGCATACAATATACAAAAAAGGTAAACAACGGTGATAATTTGTGTTTTGACACTTCGAAGAACAACTTCAAACAAGCTAAATAAAAGTCCAATACGGCTTTTTTTTTAAGTCACATCTAATATTCTTCCAGAGCAGAGCACACGAAACATCTTAAAAGCTCTCTGCATAAAAAAATGTCTAATTACAGGAACATTGAAATGATGCCCATAATCAAGATTCTGCATAAAAACCAGATGAGATTAGAAAACGAACCATTCAGTGGAAGTGCTACCTAAACAATTCTCTAACGTGATTTTATAGAGCATTTGCAATTGATCTATAAATCAAACCACACGTGGTAAATATACAAATAATGCCTTGATAGTAGATTTACTTCCAAACTGCGCTCTTTCTTATGAATCTGTTGAGTTCCTCGAACTTACTAGGCAAAAGGTGTAACTCCTGTATTTTGTAACCCTTAGAGAAGGGTATGGCTCTGCTGCACCGTTAAATACTACCATTTTCTTAAAAACCCCCAAAACTGTCTTTACATTATTTGTCCATTACTTAATTTATAGTGTTTGATTTGCTTCAGATAATAGCGTGAAGTTTGCTCACACCATGTCCTCCCCACTTTAGAGGAGCTTATTTCTATAAGCAGTGATAATGTTAGATGCTTGATGCGCAGAGTTTCATGTTTCCATGTGTGGTGTTCGACAGAGGTGTCTTTCCATTAGATGAGTTATTTATTGTCTTGATGCAGAGTTTCATGTTTCCACGCATGGTGTTCGACAGAGGTGTCTTTCCGTTAGATGAGTTATTTATTGTCTCCCAAGGGTCCAGGTACTCAGTTCGTGTATCCCTACAGGTTCTAATACTATGTTTCCAGCAAATTTTGGTATAGAGGCTTGTGCACATCCTTATTTCCTAGCTTCGCACAAGGCAACATACAAGGATTGTCCAGGGAACTATTTGGCAAATGCTATACATAAGCCATTTCTCCCATCTCGTGAAATACTTGGTATGGTGCATAGAATCTTGGCTGTAGTTTTTGTTTGCGCTTTTATTGAGCAATATTTGTTCATAAGCTTGAAGACCTAGAAAAATGCAATCCTTGGTTGGAATTGTAATTGAGATCTATAGTGAAGCACGACCCTTATAAGACCCTTCAATACTCGTGGGTCTTGAATCTTGATGAGTCATATGCCAAAACGAGTCTCTCATAGACTCGTGCATAAGACCTTTATGCGCGCTGACTTGCATAAGACTTGCATTGACTCGTTGACTCGCATATGATTGGTATCAAACTCTTATGGACCCATATAAGACCTGTCCGTAGCAGCAAATTTTGACTTTTTTTGTTTTATTTTTTTTCTCTGTATTTTGCCAAAGTCTTATATGGATCGTTCCCGATTGCATAAGACTTGCATTGACTCGTTGACTCGCATATGATTGGTATCGAACTCTTATGGACCCATATAAGACCTGTCCGTAGCAGCAAATTTTGACTTTTTTTGTATTATTTTATTTTCTCTGTATTTTGCCAAGTCTTATATGGATCGTTCCCGATTCTTGTCCAAGTTGCCTAGTCAATAGCTAGGCGAGTCTTATACAAGTACAAGTTGTGCAACGCATTGGATCTATGTCTAAACTCTATAATGATATTTCTTTCAGATCTTGTTTATCAGATAAGAATTTTAAATTTAGAATGAAACAGACATAATCATCTTGATAAATTTGAACTGAATGAAATGAAAGAGACTTGCATCTCATCCATTCCTATATAGTATATGCATATACTAACGAGGAGCAAACCTACCAAAGATTTAATATTTAAATGACAATATATTGATGATCAGTGTATACACGGTGTGAACACAGAATTGAAATGTGCTCACTTTTAGCAAAGGTAAAACATAAATATATTGAATCATGTAAAATATTAAATCGGGTGGAAGAGAATAATTGCAAACATTGAATACAAACATCGGTTCATGAAAAATAAAATGTTATTTAAGGGCGTGGAAGAGAACTATAAAATTTGAATGCTAAAGAAGATTCACTATTTAACCGCACACAACAGATTTGAATGCTAAAGAAGATTTACTATTTAACTGCTCACAACAGAGTGGATGGTGCTTAGAGCCGTCTCACTCTCTTCCATTTAAAAAAACTGATTAAATTTTCATCATTTTTAAGCAGTTTTACTACTCAGTTGTGATTTTTTTAAATGTATATGTTTAACTCATATATTAATTCATTTTATAATTAATAATACTAATAATAATTTAGAATGAAGTTATAATTTGTAATGTCTCCTATGGACTAATTCCCCGTGGGACGATGGAGTCTATCAATCCTCGTAGCCTATGGTCTCTGATCAAAGGGAAAACCTCAAATTACCCAATGTTTGGGCAACATGGGGTAAGTTTTGGGGAAGCTAAGGCAAGAAGCCCAAAGTTGGGGGTTGCCACAAACCCCTCTCAAATAATTAAGGAAGAGAAACCCCCACAAGAAAATCTATAAATACAAGAGGGTTAGAATCATTTGGATCATTATTGAATTGGATTAATTTGTCTCTAGTTTCTTTGAGCGTGAGGCTCTAAGGGTTTACAACCCCTCTCAAATAATTAAGGAAGAGAAACCCCGACAAGAAAATCTATAAATACAAGAGGGTTAGAATCATTTTGATCATTATTGAATTATATTAATTTGTCTCTATTTTCTTGTTTAGACCCCCTTCTTAATTGGCTTCAATGGAGCTATTTCCGCCCTATCCAATCTTTTTCTCTAGTTCCAGTGGAGCTAATCCCACCCTAACTAGACATCTTCTCTTGCTTAGGCACAAGTTATGGGAGAGCAATTCTGATTTGAAGAATTTGGCAAATTGTGGGATCTATTTTGTTTAGATGAAACAACAAATACGATACCTTCATGAGACGAAATTTGGTACTCTCCTAAAGATAAGATAAGATAGATAAGATAATTATATTTATGTCCAACTAATGACCACAAAAGAGGTCAAGGGACTATTGAGTACAATGATGTCCATACAATGCGGGAGAACCAAACTCTCCTATAAAAAATACAATGCATGAATATAAAAGGTACAATGCATAAGCATAAAAGATACAATGTATGGAATGCTTTGACGGAGAAGATCCCGGGGCTAATGGGTCTAAGGATCAGACCCATCTCTCCTAACATCTGAGGCTGACTGAAGAACACTAAAAAAACTCCACAAAGTTTGCTGGCCTGATGAAGGACTAGTGGGAGGTGCAGACTCTCCACTAAATCGTTGTCTGGGGGAGTTCATGCACTGCTGAGGTCTGGAGGACCTACTCTGTCTCCCAAGGATTGATCTGAGACTATTTTGCTGTTGAGAGCTTGTGTGGCGGGGTGAGGTCCCACGAATCCTCATCCGTTTAGAGTTTGGATATGAAATAGTATCAATCGTTCTCTTTGTGCCCATGTCTAAAGGTAGTACCCTGAAAAATGTCGTGATCCTTTGCGTGGGGTCTAATGGCAGGCTGAAGAATATGCGCTCAGAACATGAAAGCCTCCTGCATATATAGGGCCAAACATCTCTGATCGGGATAGCTGAAAAAGTCTACGAGGGTCTGAGAGTCTTTGAACAGGCAATGGAAACTTCCTCTAATCTTGTAGTAGATAGGGCATCCAAAAATGATGTGCACCTCAGTCTCTACTTCCTGTAAATGACATACCTGGCAGATTCTGTTTTGTCTTTCAATTTGGTAGTCCGTCTCTACCCGAAGTCGATGAGAACCTACTCTAAACTGGCCTAGAGGAAAGCAAGAGCATGCATCCAATGGTGAAATGTATACTGGGGTCGAATAATGAGTCCGTCTCTCAATTCCAAGAAGTGCTCAGTGTAAAAGGCCATCTTTGGGTGCAACCCTCGCGAAGGATTGACCAAGGTGACTTGGACAAAATGCTTGTAAATGTCCTCCCTGATGATCTTGTTCAACTCTTGTCTAGTAGGTAGAAGGTGACCAAGAGCATCCAAGGAACATCGAAAAGGAGGAAGACGATCCAACTGAATGCCCATTGACTCTAATAGATTTGAAACTCTTATAAACCAACATCTAGCCTAGCCCGAGGGAGTAGAACAGGCAATAGTCTCAAAAGAGAAATATGCCAAGTAAGGGTAACGCTCCCTACTCTTTATCGATTCTGCAAATCCCCAGACACGATGCAAGAATAAGACCAAACTAAAGATTGTCTCAAGTCGAAAGGGTTGAGCTCCAAACTATGCAAGGATGATGTGCTAAGGTACTGTCTGTTTGCATCTAATGATGCGACGGAGAAGAAAAATCTGCATTCTCTCAACTAAAGCCCAATCTGACTCAAGTAAAGACAGTGCCCAAATCTCTAAGCCATATAGAATAGTGGAATAGATCAAGTTGTCCATGAGGCTCATCTTGGACGAGATGTCCTGGAACTGATGTTGAAAGCACCGTCTCTCGAGAAGGGATAAGGATCCATATCCTTTGTTGATTTGAGGCTGAAGCGTTGGTCACAAACTGAATTGCACCCCCATGTACATATACGTGCTGGTGATCTCAACCTCCTCCCCTTTGAATAGGAAGTGAAGGTCCGAAGTTTTCTTCACCCCATTGAAGATCATAATCTTGGTTTTACCCCAGTTCACTGTCAATTGTTGAAGATCGTAAAACAGAGCTAAGGCCTTCCTCTTCAAAAAAAGGAAGTTTATCATCAGAGTCCATCGGGAGATCCTTTCATTTCTTAAATGCAACACTTTCATCAAATATCACATCTCTATTTACTTCGATTCAGGGTCCTTCCTTTACGTAGATCCTATAGGCCTTAGAAGTATTATTGTAGCCAACAAATGTTCCCTTCATGCCCGATGGATCCAATTTCTTTCTCTTGTCCTTCATTATAAGAATATAAACAGGACAACCAAAAATTCGAAGATGGTCCAGCTTGGTTTCTACCCAGTGAATGCTTCTTCATGAGTCATATTATCTAATGACCAGTGGGGACTTCGATTTTGAATGTATACAGTTGTCTTTGTCGCCTCACCCCACAAAAAATTTGGCAAATCTTGATCATGTAACATGGCTTTTACACTTTTTTCAATTGATCAATTTTTTCGTTCTGCAATTCCATTTTGTTCGGGATTGTATGGAACTATCAACGTCCTCTTAATCCCAGACTCCTTACAAAAAGCTATAATTTCCTTTGAAGTATAATAACGAAAGATCCTATCCATCATTTTTTATGGCGGGAAACAGTATATGAGGGTGACTTGTCAAATATTCAAACATGGAAAACTAAACCTGAGCATGTATTGGAACCAGTTTTTTGCTTCAAATTTCGAAGACATAGCTTCATGCCAACTATCATTTATATCACATTTGCAAAAGTGCATGCCTTACTATCAATTGATTCGTAAATTGGGTTTGGTACATGCATCTAGTTTGTTCTTCATTTCAAATAGAACCATGTGAAGTAATTCACTGTTAGTCCCATATTCTCTATTTCAATAAGTTTTGGCATTTGCAAGAATTATATAGCTTTTAATCCTAGCAGTTCCAAGCTTATATTTTTAGTTAAGGAACTGTTCCTACCTGCGCCCTACTGGAGGCCGGATCATGAGGTGATCAGTTGGGGCTTCAGTTGCCAATGCAAGGGCTCCAAGAGTGTCCATGATAAGGTTGACCCAAAGAAGCTGGAGAAAAGAAAGGTTGGATCCAATCCATAAGAAAAGAAGGAACATCTAGGTAACAGATCAATCCACAATTATTATTGAATCTGAGACTAACCTGAACAGCAGTCAAAGGAACATCTCCTGATGAAATTGCAGCAACAAAATTAATCGCAAGTGCTGCAACATTTACAGTGAGTTGAAACTGAATGAATTTCTGAATGTTTGCATAAACTGAACGACCCCACCGAACTACCTGGAAAACCGACCATAAGGAATATGTAACTTCTGAAAGAAAGGCAAGTAGTTTTCAAGGATTAAAACAATTATCGATGTTTGTAACAAACCTTCACAACTGATGCAAAATTATCATCTAAAATGATGATATCTGAACTTTCCTTGGCAACTTCTGTTCCTTGGATACCCATGGATAGACCAATGTCCGCCTAAAAACCAAGACAATATGAAAATAAGTTCATCAAATATAAAACTGAAAATATCCTTGTAATGGGCAGACTGGGTTACAGAATCAAAATATATAGCAGTATACAACAAGAAAACCTACCTCATGAAGTGCAGGTGCATCATTTGTTCCATCTCCAGTTACCGCCACGACATGACCTCTTTTCCTCAGTGCTTGCACCAATTGAAGTTTGTCTGTAGGTGAGGATCTTCCCATTACCTGCAGGCAAACAAATGGTGTCCCCCCCATTACAATTTTCATTTACAAGCTGTTGTCATAGGTATACACTTTATTTTTGTGGGAAAAGAGGAGCTGGAAAATGCTGTATGCATACTTACACAAATTTTGTCCACAAATTCTAACCTCTCATCTTCACTGTAGCTGCGAAAATCCCTACCTTCAATGATAGCATACCGTTCTGTGGCTTCGTCTGGCTGTAGTATGCCACATTCAATAGCTATGGCTTTTGCTGTGTAAATGTTATCACCAGTCACCATGCGAACCTATAAAAATCAATAAAAAATAACAGCACAAAATAAAGGGCTTAACAAGTCAAATAACCAATCCAAAACATTTTGACTCGACATTTTTCTTGAAACTCATAAGTAACAGCCAGTTGAAAACATAAATAAATATCGTAACTCATCGTTGCATTTAAAATTTTAAAGTCGCAAAATCAACATGAATTGCTGCAAACCACACATTTATGGTGAAAACTATGAATCCTCACTTTTGATGGTTTTACTGAACATGAGTAACATTTCATTGGCAAAGCATAGAATGTGATTTTATCTTTGGTCTGTTGCCTGCAGAATAAAAACTAAAGCATGCATACAATGTACAATACACTTTCCATGAACAACCATTCTAAGAGCACTACTCATTCAAGCACACATGATAGTATCTTTGACCATTTACCTTCACACCAGCCTTTTGACATATATTCACAGCTTCTCTTACATTAGGTCTGCATGGATCCTGCACAGTTTAACGTCTATTGTTATGCTCGACATAAACAAAGGTGAAACAAAAAACATGGGAGCAATTCATGGGCTAGAAGATATGTTTAATAGTTAAACAGAAATCATTAACAAAAAGATAACATGGACCAATCCTTTACATTCAAAAGGCATTCTTTAGCAACAAGTCTATAGAGGACATATTATTAATCTGAATTCAATAAAATCATGTAGTTGCAACATATTTCCCTGAAAATTTTGTTTCAAAAATTATTTATTTCAAAAACTAAGCACTTTTACAGTGCTGTAAATGCAGTTTGGGCATTATAATAAAGTCATACACACCCTCAGAAGAAACAAAAAATTCACCCATATTGTGGATAGCTCTAACTTGTAAGTCATTTTTCCCACAGATCTTCCATGAAAATAAACCACAATGTTCTGTAGCATTTTGGTCGCATAGGTAGTATAATCTGTTCACTAGTATAGTGCAATGTGTGATGTATCGCTTGACATCTTATACATCTTATATATCTGTTTTAGTTTCATATTTATGTAGCAGTGCATTTGGTTTTGCTTGAGATGTTAAAAAAATTGAAAAAAAATGAATATTTTTTGTAGTCTGCCACTATTCTCCCCAATGTTGCCAGTAAGTTTCTATCCAGACCCGTGGCAATATATTCAGACATGATGTTTGCAACATTGACTAATAGCATAGTTTCCCATACAGGTAGGAGAAGCTGTTCACTATTGGCGAAGTTTATTGTTCATCCAAGGTATGTTATCTTAAAATATGTTGCCATTATATTTGTCGTTACATTTGGGGAAGACGAGCTCTTACACAATCAAAAGCAATTTTATAAACTTAAATATATTAAAAACTTCTTGTATGTATATATAATTTTATATGATATTGTTTTAATAAAACTATACAGGTTATAATAAATTGATTAATTATATCATTAAATATACATATTTAAATCATATGTATGTATGTCAATTCAGTTTAGTCTGGGTGGTTGGGCAGAAAAGTTGTTATCATCCCCACCCAGGTTCAAGTCTCATAAGTTGACATGTTGATACTCTGGAATAGAGTAACTTTGTTCCACTCTTAAGTGAGTCTATATTGAGGGCTGACCTAGTACCAGCAAATTCTCTCTTGCCTTCGGGCTGAGAGGGAGGTGGACATTCTTCCCCGGGCAGTACCCAATGGCCAAAATTTTACTTGCAAATATATATATATATATATATATATATATGAACTTCATAGCAAATTTTATAGAAGGTTTTGGCAAAGTGAATTTTTTCTTTAACTTCATTATCGTCCAAATTCAAACAAAGACACAAATCAAGTGACTTTGGTTGGAGGAAAAGGACACTGACATGCAAGTGAATCCTAGTGATGATGGAAAAGTACCTAGTGGTTGGATTGGGGTCTATCTCATTCCGCATGCCAGCTAGAGAAATTTTCGATCTACATTAGGTAGCATATGTTCCTTGTATGACTGGAAATCTCCTTTTTAGTGTCTACCATATTTGAAGAATAGCACTAAGTTTGATGATTCAGAAGTGAACATTAGAAGTTGGAACCCCAATCCTAGTTGAGTGTTGGCCAAAGGAAGCATGGAGGGAAGCTTTTAGGTATTGCTAGGAGATCCAATCAACCAAGAGCTTTATTGACCAATAGTCACAGTTTATATGAGCTACAGCACAAAAGATTTGGTCATGTGACATATGGTTCCTTACCTCTTCTAAAAGGCATGGCGGCCAGATTCCCTAATTTGAAGGTGGAGAACAAAGGAGTGTGCAAGGGACATGCACTCAACAAGCATGCTAATGCTTCTTTCCCAAGCAAAGAACACAAATCATGAGGGACTCTTGATCAAATTCATTCAGATATCTCCACACATGTCATTAGCATCATTGACAAGTAATCTTTAACATGTTACTTCCATTGATCACTCTTCCAGAAATACCTGGCTATATTTTATGAATACCAAGGATGAGGGCTTAAGCATGTTTCAAGAATTCAAAGCTCTTGTTAATAACAAAAGAGGCAAGAAGATCAAGGTACTGAGATCAAATAGTGGAGGGGAGTGTACTTCCAATGTATTTGATTCATTCTAAAGAAAGTTGGGATCAAGAGGGGCTTGATAGCACTGTACAACCCACACAATAGAACCAGATTGCTCCAAGAAAGAACAGGTACATAGTAAATACTGCTAATTCTATGATTCATAACATAGATCTGCCCATGAACCTTTTGAGAAAAGCATGTTATTCTGCAGTCTACGTACTAAACAGATGTCCTCATAGGATGTTGAAGGTCAAAATTTAGGAATCTGATTTACATTCATGTTCCAAAAGAGAAGAGGATGAAGCTTCAAACCTAAAACTTGAAGGACATTCCAGTTGGCTACAATGAGTATTTTAAGGCTTACAAGATCTGTGCTTGTTCTCGAGGGAAGATACTAGTAAGTCAGGATGTGAATGTAGATCAGGATGCATGGTCTTCCCAAGAGGCACTAGTATTGATTAAGGATACAATGCTTGTTACCCCAAGTGTTGATTCACATATTTCAAGGAGTTCAAGTTAGATAAGTTCCAATACAAGTACAAAGATACTTTTATCACCCAGTTCAACCAAGAGGCAAGGGTAGCTTACACAGACATTGCAGGAGGCAATAGAGAAAGTTGGTGCTTCAACAACTTTTTTGGTAAGACATCCTCCTAAGAAATTCCCTAGTTGTGTTACATCAATGTCTTCCATCATTGATAGCCTTCCAATCATGAGGAGGCAGCAAATGAGCAGCTATGGCAACATGCCATAGCGAAGGAGTACAATTCCAACAGGAAAAATGATATGTGGGAGATATTACTTGGACCAAAAGGAAAATCAGTACTTAATTCCAAGTGGTTATCCAATGTGAAGCATGCCAAGAGGCTGAGTTTCTTGAGGAGATTTGATTTATCTGAGAGAGGGACAAAAAAATTCGATCTCTCTAGATTGACGAATTTCAGATGCAGAGGGAGTAGTCCAGTATTTTCACAGGATCTCTAGCTAGACGCAGTAGTTTTGCAGCAATTTGCTAGAGCAGAGCTAGCATCGGGTGGAAGTAGAGCACACATTGAGGGAAAATTTTCCTCAAGGCATCTCAAGAAGTTCAATTTCCCTTGTAGATCAGCAATTGTTGTGAGCAAAGATTCTCACTCCAGAAGGGACTATGAATAGCCTAGCAACCGCTGATTAGAAGGGAAGAGAAGATTTTTGACATTTGTTGAGATGGCCACTATTGGACTTCGAGATCAGGACAGGTTGGATGGAGCTTCCAACTATGTCATCTCGAAGGCAAGGATGTCCTTCCTTTTAGATGAATATGGCCTGATGACATATAGTGATGCACTGGTAGCAATGCCCTAGGATCTAGATCAGCGAAAGGAGTACAAAAAAGAGATGGAGCGGGAAAAGAGGTTGATCCTAGACAGAGTCCGGGATCACATTGTTTCACACATAGCTGGCAAAGATACTGCCAGATTAGGACAGGTTGGATGGAGCTTCCAACTATGTCATCTCGAAGGCAAGGATGTCCTTCCTTCTAGATGAATAGGGTCTAATGACATATAGTGATGCAATGGTAGCAATGCGCCATGATCTAGATCAGCTAAAGGAGTACAAAAAGGAGATGGAGCAGGAAAAGAGGTTGATCCTAGACAGAGTCCGGGGTCACATTATTTCACACAAAGTTGGCAAAGATACTGCCAGAGAGATGTGGGAGACTCTCTCCACGTTGTACCAGGGCACTTCCGATTAGCGAAAGATGTACTTAGAGGGGAAGTTGAGGCTCATCCGGATGCAGAAGGGGGAAGGCATAGACCCCTTCCTCACCATGATTCAGGAGGTTCTGGATCAGTTGTCAATTGTTGGGGCAGCACCTCAACCCAAAAAGCTTGTGAGACTAGCACTCAATAGTGTCTCCGAGAATTGGCAGGTCTTCTTCGAAAGCATACTGGGCATAGACATGTTCCTAGAGTGGGACAAGATGTGGATTGACTTGCAGCAAGAAGGAATTGAGGTGAGCTCTTCTAAAGAGCTCCATCAGTGGCAGCAACAGCTGACAAAAGCAAGTGAACGAGGAGAAGGATGTGGCCCTCGCATCTAAGGGTCCCAGTCAGGGACAGGGGGAGCAGCAAAAGAAGAAGGACCTGTTGAAGGTCAAGTGCTTCAGATGTGTTGAGCTTGGTCACTACAGTACCCAATGTCCTCTTAGAAGGAAAGACAACAAGGAGAAGCAAGACCAGCAAGCAACATCATAAAATATCGATAGGTTGTCCTCAAGGTTGGAGGAAGACTTCGCCATGTTTGCTGACATACCTCCAGGAGTGATGTGGAGTGACTTGGTTTTGTAGCCCTAGAGTGCTACAGGTGGGCAGGATCCTTGAGGAGTCCACCCCTTGGATCAATACCATGCTATGGGGGCCTATAATATTCAGTAGCATAATGGATCAGTGGCAGTAGATGCATTCAAATACAAAAGTGACAGATGAAATCTATTGAAGGAAATGTGACTAGGCTAGGTCTTCATAAATGTAATTTTGATATTTGTACTTATTCAAGAAAAGAGAAATTATTTTTGTATTATTTGTCAATGAGTTTCATGCTCATTGAAAATAGGTCAAGCACATTTTGAAGTGCTTCTAGAGAGTCAAAGTCAAAATGTAATTATGATAAGACCATTTGAGGGCATGTTACATCATGTATAATATCATACAAGGTCAAGGGAACACCTCTAAGCATGGTCAAATCCTCTCCTAGCATCAATGTGGTCTCCAAGCAGCAATACAATGGGTAAAAGTTGAATTATAATGCAAACTGTAAGCCGGCCTAAAGGGAGCCAGTCAAGTCAGCTTAATTGGAGGGACAGTCCTCTATTTATAGAGGTTGTCCACTCCAAAACTTAATACACAACCTCACTCTGAAATCCACATACAATAGAAGACTAAAAAGGGACAAAGATAAGGCAGGAAAAGGGTTACAAGGACATCAAAGAAAAGAGGAAGGACAACGAAGTTGCAGGACTGTTTTCTAGGGCAGAAAACAAACAATCACACATGCAAAGGAATAAGGACAGTCTACGGCCAGATCAACAGTGAAAGTGCAATGGCATATTTTTCATGGTTTGTGCTAGTAATTAGGCTTACAAGGCCTCCCCCATCCAGCGAAGAAGCAAGGAAAAGAAAGCGAAGAAAGGAGGATTGTTATAGGGTTTTTGTCCACATGTGCAAAGATTTGAAACGTAGATTGTTGCAGACTTGACAACAGATAAAGGCAGCATATTTAGAGACCTCACTTGAATGTATAACAAGGTCTATAAGGTCTCCAAGGAAAGTGAAGAAGTTCCTCCTTATAGCGAAGTAAAGAAGCCCTAATATTCTAGGGTTTCCTAACTTAGACAAGCAACAAAAAAGAATGAAGTACTAAGAAGCAGAAGTGCTGGAAAATAGAGGACCATGTGCCAAAAGCTATAGTGCAAAATGAGAAAGGATTTGACTTGTGCTTGGAGGATCCTATAGTAAAGGATCTAGGGTTTGGTACTTGTTCAAATAAGAAGCTTCAATAAAATAAATCTTACAAAGGGTTTTCCTCTCAAGAGTGGAGAGGGTTTGTCCTTGGTAGAAAACCAAACTTTGTGTTGTTATTTTGTTTTGGTAGCAATTTGATGAAACACGCACACTAATAAGAAGAAGAAGATAAATTGTTAAAGTACATCACAAATTGTTATCAAGCAACAGAGAATCACTTTACAGTACTTTGCCCTAGATTCTCGAACAAAGTCTAGAAGTAGTCAAATGTTGAGGAGCACAATGCAGAGTTGGCAATAGTGTAGGTGGCACAGTGCACAGATAGCAGCAACACAAATTCCTTAGTGATAGTGCAGATACTAGTAGCAGTGAAGACTCGAGAGACAAATGCATCATAACTGATCACAATTGATTCAGTATTTAGGATGCTTTTAAATTGCAGATCCTGCAATTGCAGCAACAACAGATGAAGAGGGAGTTGCAGTGCAAATGCAACAACAACAGATGAAGAGGGACTTGCAGTGAAAATGCAGTGTTGGCAACAGTTTAGCAGGGTCAACAGCAACACAGATGCAACAGATATCAAAGTCGCGTAGCAGTTGGTGGGCAGCAATAGCTAGACATCAACAGCGTGACAAGAGATGACGCATAGACAGGGTGATGTCATAGGATTTGCAGTAGGGCACTAGAACACATTCCTCGTTAAGAGGGAGTGTTAGTTTTTGTAACATCGAATGTGTTTTAGCCACGAAATTTTGTGGAGACACTTGAATACAGGAAATCTCCAAAACCCATAAATCGTTTCTCGAAATTCTCCCTAGAAATGACTTAATTAGATTATTAGCTAGTTTTTAAATATTTCCCAAGCCTAAACTTAAGGAATATGACTAATTAATCAAAATTAATTAAGTTAAGGTGTGAATGTTCTAGAAACTCACACAGATCGACTTCCAAGTTAATCCTAGCCATCGATTAAGATCTAATCTTGGCACCTAGAGAAGACACTTGAGGAAGTCTCAACAGAGAATTATAAGATTTAGGCGATGGGCACTTGGAGAAGACACTTGGGCAGTTCGATTTCCTTGGCAAATCGATTTCTCGTGTAGCAACAGTCAACTGCCGGAGAGAGAGCCAGTGAGATCAAAGCAGTGAGTAAGGGGCAGAGACAGTGAGCCGGAGGAAATGTTTTTCAAATCCACGTAGGCAGCAGCAAGTCAGTTGAATTATCCGAGAGAGGCAGCGCTGAGCCATTGTGTAGTGCTTCAATCAAGCAGATCGATTTAGAGAGAAGGAAAATCATTCTCAGTTCCAAAGGCCAAGAAAGAGCCCCAAAGGGTTGGAGAGGCAATTTTCTCAGCTTCCAGAGTCAACGACTTCATCTGAGCCCAATCTAAAGCAAGCCATCCAGCGAGCTACGTAGAGCAACATAGAGGCTGACGCAGTGCTCCAGGAGGTCAAGTTTATGATAGGGGAAGTCCAGTGAGAGATTTCTTGTGGGAGAACAGTAATTCCCTTCAGTATTTTACTCAAATTTTCTTGTTGTTTGGATAGCCAGTTGGGCATCCATAGATGTACTCAAATTTCATTGTTGCATGATAAATAAAACCCTCACTGTTGCACTGGTTTTCCCAAGTGGAGTTTTTCCGAGGACAATGGTCCAAAAATAATTGTGTAAATTTATGTATGTGCTAGCATTTCTTCTAACATTTATTCTTCCGCGGTTTTATTTGTGTAGGTTGCAATGTGAGTTATTTAGTATTTGTCGTAGAAAGCAGTTAATAAATTGTTTAGATAAAAATAATAATTCGCTGAATAATTTCTAGTTGCTGCAATAGTATTCGGGTTTCCGAATTTTCACAATCAAAACCCCAAAGCCAGCACAGTCACTTTGCCGAGAGGCCGAGTTGCTTAAGGAGATTCGATTTTTCTAAGTGAGGGACAAAAAAATTCGATCTCTCCAGATTGAGTGATTCCAGAGGCAAAGTGAGCAACCAAGTATTTTCACACAGTTGATCTCTAGCTAGAAGCAATAGTTTTGCAGCGATTTGCTGTAGCGGAACCAATATTGGGTGGAAGGGAAAAGCACACATAGCAGAGGGAAATTTTTTCTTCGGGGATCTCAAGTTTTAGAGATCTAATTTTTCCAGTTGGAGATTGACAGTAGTTGTGAGCAGATCTTCTCACTCCAGAAGGGAGTATGAGTAGCAAATGAAACAGGAAAGAGGGAGATTTTCAGGTTTATTTTTCTCAGCTTTTGTGTTTCGCAGAGTTTGCAACTTTGTAGAAGTGGCCATATGAGTTAGCCAAAATGCAGAGCTAGGTAGCAAATTGACTTCCAGTTGTCAAAGACAAGTACCAGAGGAAGCGTGAGTTGTCTAGTGCGGGTTGCAAAGTGAAGAAAGGTCCTAGTAAGGGACAAGGCTCAAAAGGAGATAATGGCACCAGATCCAAGAGGAGGTGGAGTATGAGACTCAAGTGTGCCAGATGACCAAGATCCTTGAGGAGTTCACCTCTTGGATCAATAGCTTGCTATGGGGGCCCACAATATTCAGTAGCATGATGGATCAATGACAGTAGATGCAGTCAGATACTAGACTGACTAATGCAGAGTCTAGTAGCAGTCTAATGCAAAGTCAACAACAATGCAGTTTCTTCAATGACAGTGCAAATACTAGCAACAGTTAGAGATTTGTGTGACAGATGCATCATACCAATCACAATTGATTCAGTATTTAGGATGCTTTTTAGTTGCAGATGCTGCAGTAGCAGCAACACTAGATGAGAGGGAGTTGCAGTGCAGATGCAGCGTTGGCAACAACTTAGCAGGGTTAGCAACAACACAGATACAACGCATATTAGAGTTGCGTAGTGGTTGGTGGGCAACAACGGACAGTCATCAGCAGAGTGGCAGCAGATGATGCAAAGAACAGGGCCCTGACACAGGTTGTGCAATAGAGCACTAGAACACATTCTTCGCTAAGAGGGAGTGTTAGTTTTTGTAGGTTCGGATGTGTTATAGCCACGAAATCTTGTGGAGCGGCTAGAATACATGAGATCTCCAAAACCCAAAAAAAAGTTTATGGAAATTCTGCCTAGAAAAGACTTAATTAGATTATTAGCCAGTGTTTAAATATTTCCTAAGTCTAAACTTAGGGAATATGGTTAATTAATTAGAATTAATTAAGTCAAGGCGTGAATGATCTAGAAACTAACACAGATTGAGTTCAAGATGATCCTAACCATTGATTAATATTTAATCTTGGTCGTTGGAGTCCCAATAGAGGATTATATGAGAAAGTCGATGGGCACTTGGAGAAGACACTTGAGCAATTCGATTCCATGAGCAAATCAATTTCCTGAGTAGCAGCAGTCAGTTGCCAGAGAGAGAGCTAGTGAGATCGAAGTAGTGAGTAAGGGCAAGGACAATGATCCAGAGGAAATATCTTCCAAATCCGGAGTGGCAGCAGCAAGAGGGTTGAGTTATCCCAGAGCGACAACACTGAGGGACAAGGCAATTGCTTCGGCTAGACAGTTCGATTTGGAAGGAAAAATCGTTCTTAGTCCCAGAGGTCAAGAAGCTAAGTTGCCAGAAACGCCAACCCTAACCCTTAGAAACGGAGATCCTTGTTTCAGATCCGGAAACTTGTACGATCCGCCATGGAAACGATCAGGATCCTTATCTCTCCTGTTTCAGAAAATTCGAAAATGCATTTTTGTTTTTTTAGCCGGATCCATGCCGTTTTTCGGTTTTTTTGGAAAGTATTGGAAAATTTGGATCTGCATCACGAAAATCGTGATACAAATCTATAAATTGTGGTACGAATCACGATTTTCCGGAAATGTTTTCACTTTGCGATTCGTTTTATGCTGAAAATGGTTTGTAGACTTAAGTCGCCGAGAGTGGGTTAAAAGTTTAAAAGGTCAATGGTTATGACAATTTCAAGACTCAAAGTGTTAAAAACCTAACATAGCTTTCGCCACGCTTATTTAGCTTTACATGAGTTTAAGTGTTCACCATTCGACGTCAACGTGTCTAGACTCTCAAGCAGTGGAGCCTGGGACAGTCGAGAGGCTAGCCGGTAGTGTACATGAACCAACAAGCAGTGGAGCAGTGAGCCTGTAAAACGTGAGTCTTCAATTCTCAAGCTATCTTGTAATAATGTGGAGATGAATGTTTGAACTTCACAAACGAAAATGATTTTAGGCAAAAACTAATGATAAGCAATAAATCCTCTCAAGACCTAAGTTCTTAAAACTGAACTGCTCATGAAGCAAATAGCCAGTGGAGCATAAAATATTCCAATTGGTGTCTAACTTACAATCCATTAAAAATGCAAAAAAATGCAAACCACAAAAGCTACTCAGAGAAATAAATTAAGCAAGAACATTCATATTGGTACTCTGTAGTTTCTCATTTTATGCAGATTCTAGACATGTTTTTTATGTGATAGAAAAGTTTCACACGAAAACAGGCTAAAACTAATTATTACCAATATCATCTTAAATGCAATATGCAGGACCGATGTTTCAAAGTTTTTAGTTCCAAACCAAGAAGTAAATCTTCCATAGCACCAAATGCTTGCGTAGTTATTTGTAGCTAAAATGCCACTATGATAGGCATGAAAGTACTTATTTGTCATCGTATATCTTCCATAGCACCAAATGCTTGCGTAGTTATTTGTAGCTAAAATGCCACTATGATAGGCATGAAAGTACTTATTTGTCATCGTATATCTGGGTTTATGGTTTAGAGTTCAAGAGATTTTAGGGTCCATTTAAATTCAGGAATTAATTTCTAACTTACATGCAAAATGTTGACTGTTGAGGGCTCTAACCAAAGCACAAAATACTTCTTTCAATTTACTTAGACAATCATTCTTATTTCTGTGAAAATTCCTTTATCTATCTTCTCATTGCTCAGTCACAGCGCAAGGACTTGGGTACTTGTTCAGTCTTAAGCTATAGACTACCAGAGAAAAATACACCACATCTACAAAGTAAATCAACTTTGAACTAAATGGACATATCTACCTTTATTTGTTCCATAGTTTTATTTCAGTGGAATAATGTGCTTGATAACAAGTTGTTGGTAATGTTAAGAACGATTAGCAATTCTTGTTTTAGGTTTGCTTAGGATCTTAAAGTTGTCGCTCTCAATGATTGTGTGTATTCTCTAGAGGGTAAAGACACAATTGTGAAATGGAAATGTTGAACAAATAAACTTGTCCAACAACCATTCTTCCTTTGTTGTTTCCAGTGGGCTACATGCCAAGCATAAGTTAATCAAGCTTCTAGTGTCAACAATTAATTGAGTTTTGAATTGTATTTTCCGGTTGGGATCTAAGATTCCCTTGCCTGAAGTCTTCAGCCATTGGACATCATAATAGTTTTGAATGTAGATCAATTCCATATATTTCCTTCTAGGTTAATTTCTTTGTTTCCCATGCATTTTGCCTATCTATAACATGAAAATTTAATTAAATTCCATTCATTTCATGTTAATTAAATTCCATTCATTTGTGATTCTTTCTGCCTATTCATGACATGAAAATTTTATTAGATTAATTTAATTACACGGGTACATTTCAATTTTATCAGAATCAGGCCAGTTTCTAAACCGGCCAACCCAAAAAACGAGAACCAAAAACAAAAGCCAGTCAACCATTTTTGTATTTCTATCATTTTTAATATTTATTTTTATTTTTGAAGTAACAAAAAACTAACATTTGCACACAAATTCACACAATACTTTTGCAAAGATTTTCTTTGTTGAAACTTGTGAGTGGGAAGTCGAGACTGAGAAGCTTTTCTTTGTTGAGATTGCATTGTGACCCACCAATTTTATTTCGCAAATTAATTTACATCATCATTCATGGCAACTTCAAGTTCAACCATTCGTGAGGTAGAGACAATGGAACATGAAATTAAATCCGCCCCTAAAGTTGATCCAAAATCATCACTTTGGAAATATGTAATTATTGTTGGGAAAATCCAAGCATAGGATCATTGGCATGGGTTTGTAGTGAGAGTAAAAAGGAGTATAAGATATTATACACTCGGGTTAAAGCACATTTAATTGGGTGAAAAGGCAATGGGATTCGAATATGCAATGGCCCACCTCAAGAGAAAGGGACAGATGGAAATGGTTTAAGCAAGGCAAAACTTGCAAATATAAAAAAGAACAAGACGAGGCAGATGATAAAGCAAATGAGGCAAATCATGCCTCTCAATTAAGACACCCAACAAGGTTGGGAGCATCTTCATGAAAGCCTCCACTTCATTCTCATGGAATTGTTTGTTCAAAGTGGTCTAATTTGGGACCGCTTGAAAGCAATTTTAATAGTGATGCTCAAGAGATAGCAATTGCAGCTATAGGTCAATGCATTTATGCAAATGGCCTTCTCTTTAACCTTGTGCGATCTCCTTACTGTGTAAAGATGATAAAGGCAGTGAATGAAGCCCCAAGAAGGTTCAAGAGCCTTGGATATGAGAAGGTATGCACCACAATGTTGAGTGTTGAAAAGTTATATTTGGAGGCTAAATTAAGCTTCATTCAGAATTCATGGTGCATTTCAAGGGTGTCCATCATTTTCGATAGATGGAAAGATCAAAGAAATAGGTCGTTGATCAATGTGATTGCTCAGAGCCCAAAGGGGGCAATGTTTTTTAACGCAGTGGATTGTGAGGGGCAAATGAAAAATTCTCAATTCATTGTTGACATCTTGATTGAAGCAATGGAATCGATGGGGCCAGAAAATGTTGTCAAGGTAATAACTAACAATGCAACAGTGTGTAAAGCAGTAGGCCTAATTATTGAAAACAAATATCAACATATTTGTTGGACCCTTTGTGTTGTACATTCATTGAACCTCATGTTGAGCAAGATGGGGAAGCAAATTGAGTGAATTTGAGTTATTTTTAAAGAGGCAAAAGAAATTCAAGCCTTTATCACAAACCACCACATGTCCCAAGGCATCTTAAGGGAATTTGCGAAGCTGGAGCTCCTTAAGGTACCTAAACTTTAAAGTTTATTTCATTAAATCTAATTTCTATGACTCTAAATTCAAATATGTAAATTGGATTCTCAAATGTCATGATTTGTGAATCATAATAGTTATTCAATCAAATTATCATTTTTAATTTGTTGAAATTTGAAACATTGGCAATTTGGCACTTGCAGGTTGTCGAGACTTGATTTGCTTCTCACATCATAGTCTTAACAAGGCTTATGCAGATGAAAGATCCATTACAATCAATGGTATGCGGTTCAAACACAAGCAATGAAAAAGTTGGTTGTTGATGATGAATGGTGGGATACGGTGGAATACCTCTTGTCATTTACCAAGCCAATTGTAAATCTGATCCATATGTTTGACACATATGTGCCGAATTTGGGAGAGGTGTATGAGGGCATTGATTCTCTGATAGAGAAAATAAGGGTGGTTATAAATGCCAAGGAGAATGACCCAGATGAATTCTTTTACAGAGAAGTAAAAGATATATTGATGAAAAGGTTGAACAAGATGACCACCCCATTGCACCTTTTGGCTTACGCAGTGAATCCAAAATATTATGCTGCAGAGTTGCTAAGTGATCGAGAGAGAACCGCACCAAACAATGACCCTGAAGTCGCATAAAGATTTGAAAATGATTTTAGAAAGCTTTTTGTAGATCCTGAAATTGGGCTTCGAATTCGTGCAAAGTTTGTTCATTTTGTCAAATCGGAGGGTTGGGTTTCTGATATTGATTGTATGCGAAACAAAACCAGATTAAGTCCAATTGATTGGTGAAACTACTATGGCAGAGTACTCCCACATATCCAAAAATTGGCCATCAAGATCTTGTCACAAGTTGCAAGTTCCTCTTTAGCAGAAAGGAACTAGAGTACATCTGGCTTCATCTATTCGGTGAAGCGAAACGGATTGGGCTCTAAAAAGGCTGAGGAAATAGTGTATGTTCATTCAATCCTTCGCCTTTTGTCACACAAAAGAGATGAATACAAATTTGGAGCCACCAAATTATGGGACATGGGACCAAAGTTGCCTAACTTGGATATGACATTGAATGCCATGTCGCATATGAATTTGTTTGATGCGTAGTCACCAATAGGTGGATCTTCAAGTGGACATAGCAACAACGTTCCAACTTCTATAGAGGATGTGGAACTTCTTAGTGACAAGAATGAAGACATATCTGATGATATGTAAATGTAATTTATGATGGTGTTTTAACTTTTAAACTTTTGAACAACCATATGAATTATGAATAATGATAGTAGACTGCCAGTCATAGTTTATTTTGTACTTTGTACTATGTAGTATGCATTATTAATTTTGGTGATGATGTTGTAACTTGTCATGTTGATGATTGAAATTTGAAACAGAAACTTGATGATATGTTGAATGATCTATGTTATAATAATCATTAAAGATGATGACATTGTTTATGTTAAATTGATGATGATGATAGATCATAAATGATAATTGATTATGTATTTTTATTCTTTATATATAATCTAGATTCTAAAATATGAATGGTAATATGAAATTCTTATTTTTGTTTCCTATCGTATCGTATCTAGTTTTTAAAAACTTGTCGTATTCGTTCCAGCGCAACTTAGTAGGGAAGAAGTCCCAGAAGGTCGGAGAGACGATTTCCTCAACATCCGAAGGCAGAACGACTTCATCAGAGCCCAATCTGAGGCAAGTCGTCCAGCCAGCTAAGCAGAGCAATGCAGAGCTCCAGGAGGCCGAGTTTTGATAGGCAGAGTCATGCCAGAGATTGCTTGTGGGAGAAGGGTAATTCCCTTCAATATTTTGCCCAGATTTTCTTGTTGTTTTAATCGTGAGTTGGGTATCCATAGATGTACTCAGATCTCAATGCTACATAATAAAATAAAACCCTACCGATTTTCCCAAGTTGGGTTTTTCCAGGGACTTTTGTCCAAAAATAACTGTGTTACATTATGTGTGTGCTAGCATTTCTTCCAGCGTTTATTCTTCCGCAAATTTATTTGTGTAGGTTGCAGTGTGAGTTATTCAGTGTTTGTTGTAGGAAACTGTAAATAAATTAACAGTACATACCACCCACTCGTTGTCGCTTCCAAAGGAAGAATGGGGGCCCCACTAAGGGCAGGCCAAAAGGCCGATAGAAGGATCAAAAAGGGTCAATGGGCTCATGGATCAAGGGCCGAAGGATCAAGGATCAAGGATCAAAGATCAATGATTTAGGGTTGTCAAAGGCCGAAGGATCAAGGATGGGGCCCCATCAAGGCTCAAGGTTGGCCGAAGGCTCAATCACTTGCCCTTCAGGCAAGTTCTATAGTTAATTTAGTGGTCTTGCCCGAAGGGCAAGTGATTAAGCCTTCGGCCAACCTTGAGCCTTGACGGGGCCCCATCCTTGATCCTTGATCCATGATCCTTCGACCTTTGACAACCCTAAATCATTGATCTTTGATCCTTCGGCCCTTGATCCATGAGCCCATTGGCCCTTCTTGATCCTTCTATCGGCCTTTTGGCCTGCCCTTAGGGGGGCCCCCTTTCTTCCTTTGGAAGCGACGATGAGTGGGTGGTATGTACTTTTTAGGAGAATAATTTCTTGTGGCTGCAATAGGATTCCAGTTTCGAAATTTTCACAAGGAATATAATGAAAAAATCAATCTGATATTCTCGGTTTTGGGATCCAAGGGAAATCCTCAGTGTATATTTGTTTTATGGTCTCGCTATTGTATATTTTTCTGTTTTCAAAATTCTTTTGCAAGTTATTTTTGTATAGGGTTAAAACTCTCAATTTCCTAATTCAATAGGAAACAAATAGAGCTAGAAACATAGCAACTAGAGCTACTAGTTCTAGAACAGTTTCACTTCACAACCTGACTAGATAATTTATAGGTAGTATGTTGGAACCCATTATGATATATTGTGACAATCAACACTATATCAATTTAATTGAGCATCCACTATTCCATGAATGCTCTGGGCCCATTGTGATCTGCACATCTCAAAATATCTTATGTTTGAAATGTTCAAGGAGAGACATGGATTTGTGGATGACACTTTCATTGCTAAGAGGGAGTGTTAGAAAGTGCATCTAGGATAGTCTTCTACAACAATCTGCACACGTATGGCTGACCTAGTTGCTTTTTTGTTCAGCAACATCACACACAATAAATCCATAGAACATTGATTTCCATGCTATATGGTGGTTTGTAGATCATGAATAAGAATTAAAGCCAGCATATCGAAAATGCCCTCCTAACCCCTAGAAACGTCACTCAGTGTTTCAAAAACGGATACTTGTACGATTTGACATTGAACTGTCAAAGATACGTTTCCTGGACATTTCATTTTTTTGGAAATGGTGGATCTCAATTCGGAAATGTTTCGAGCGATTTTTTTATCGTTTTGGAAATATTTCTGAAAATACGAATATGTATTACGAAAATCGTGATATGTATCCAGATTTTTGGAAACATTTCCAAGTGTAAAGTAGAAAAAATGAGAACGGATAATGCATTTCGATGAGGGATAAAGACGGGGTTGAGGGGCATGCCACCTCTTAACCTATATCACTCAATGAAAGGGCCCCTTTACGCCTTTTTCATTCCATTTCGTTGCTTGGAGGAGGTTGTCATTTCCTTGCTTGAAGTTGATGGAGGCCATCACTACTTGGAAAACGAGATTGTCTCAGATTGGTGGAGAGCTTTGAACCTTAGCTATTAGCGCTTGGAGATTGGTTGGTAGAGCCTAGACATCATGTGGAGCTTGGAGATTAGAAGTATTTATAGTTTACTCCTAAGTTCTAATCAACATTCAAGCTCAAAAGTTGAGATATTGAAATATAAATTTATAGATTATGTAACATGTTGCTTGTTGAAATATAAATAGAAATAGGTTAAAGAGTTTATTTTATTTTATTTTATAGTCCCCATTTACATCATCATCGTGGCATCTTCAAATTCATCCATTCGTAATGAGGAACAGGGAATTGAATCAATACCTAAAGTTGATCCAAAGTTACCACTTTGGAAATTTGTAACTGTTGTAGGAAAGATCTAACCAAGGGGAACATTGCTATAGGTTTGTAGTGAGTGTCAAAAGGAGTTTAAGGGATCATACACCTGATTTAAACCACATTTACTTGCATTAAGAAACAATGGAATTAGAATATCCACTGGCCCACCTAAAGAGAATGAGACAAAGGGAAAAGGTTTAAGCAAGAAAAAAAATTGCAAAATATCAATAAGAACAAGACGAGGCAGGTTCTAAAGCAAATGAGGCAAATACTGCCTCTCAATTAAAACAACCAACAAGGTTGGGAGTATCTTCATCAAAGCCTCCACTTCCCTCTTATGGAATTGGTAGCCTTAGTCCAAGCAGTCTAATTTAGGACTGCTTGAAAAGAGTTTTAATAATGTAGTTGAGTCATAATGTAATGTCAAAAGAATAACGAATTTTATATCATTATTATTGTAACAATGACTTTTTAAAGCATGGGTTTCATCCTTCGGTCATCATTATATTAGTCAAAGTCCCCATTGTGGACTCCTAGGATTAATATTGAGTTTATAGAGTCATTGTATATTCGAAGAGACCCTTCTTAGGCTTTCGAATCATGTAAAAAGTTTTTGTATCAAGTCAAATATGAATTATGTGTCCTCCACATCATGTCGGCCTAAGGAAGATCAAGTAAACCTAAGACCCCCATTCGACCGACTACAAGCCTATATACTGAAGGAGGTCGAAGTCATTTGAAGCACACACACTCAAGCAAGTTCGATATTTCAAGAAGAGTTGGAGAAGTGCGAAGTCTGTTGCCAGGAGGACAAAAGAAGTGTGAGTTTGGGGGAATCTCTAAAGAAAGAGAAAATCGAGTTTTTGGTACCTCTCTCTCTATGTTTCGTGGTCTGGGTTGGGAGATCGAAGTCTCCTAACATTTCATTGTTGTCGTACGTTGCATGTTGTCGAAAGTTGTTGCATAGTCAAATTTGCTAGAAGGGGTCGAAGATCTTGGGGGTTGACATGGTGTGGAGGGAAAGTTTGGTCTTGGTCTAGGGTGAAGAGTCTCAAAAAATACTATTGAAAGGAAGAATTATCTTGACTGTGTTTTCCCCTCGAGGGGGGTTTTACCCTGGCATGTGCCTATATCTTGTGTCTCTTGTTTTGTGATCTTCATATATGTATAATTTCTTGATGAAAGATAAGATAATAAAGAAGTAAAAGAAGCCAACACACTCACAAGTAATTATCAAGAAAGGAGAATAAAACCCTAATATAACATCCTTGATTTTCCAACAAAAAGTAAGATTTGGATGGTAAATTAATCCCCATTCGTAATTTATGGCGCATTTCAAGGGTGTCCATCATTTTTTATGGATCGAAAGATTACAAGAATAGGCCTTTGACCAATGGGATTGCTCAGAGGTTGAAGGGGGCAATGTTTTTGAAGCAATGGATTACGAAGGGTCGTTGAAAGATTCCCAATTCATTTTTGACATCTTGATTGAAGCGATTGAATTGGTGGGGCTAAAATATGTTGTCCAAGAAATAACTAACAATACAATGGTGTATAGAGTAGCAGGCCTAATTATTTAAGGAAAATATCAACACATCTTTTGGACCCCTTATGTTTTTTGTCCCATCGAAAAATCATAATTTTCATTAAGTTATAGAAAATTACATGCTGAAGATGATGATAGCATATGATGTATTAGTGGTTTAAGCCACTACCTATATTGTGTCTGTCTAAAAAATGTGTCAATCCCATCTAAGGGAGATTGCTGTGAATAATTACATATCAAAAGCTTTGTAATATGTAGACATAATATATGCTATAATTCAAATAATTAAATCAAATTGTACCAAAAATGCTCAGAAATCCTAGACCCCTTGTGTTGTACACTCATTGAACCTCATTTTGAAAAAAATGGGGACTCAAATTGAGTGGATTTGATTTATTTTTGATAAGGAAAAGGAAATTCAAGCCTTCATCACAGGGAATTTGTGAAGTTGGAGCCCCTTAAGGTACCTAAACTTTAAAGTTTATTTCATAAATTCTAGTTTCTATGACTCTAAATTCAAATATGCAAATTGAATTCTCAAACAAGTCATGATTTGTGAATCATAATAGGTATTCAATCAATTATGATTTTTAATTTTTTGAAACATTGGCGTTTGCAGGTTGTCGACACTTATTTTGCTTCTCACATCATAGTCTTAACATGGCTTATGCAAGTTAAAGAAGCATTACAATCAATGGTATGCAATTCTCTTTTGAATCAATGGAGGAAATCCCAAACGGAAAGAGCACAAGCAATGAAAAGGTTAGTTGTTGATAATGAATGGTGGGATAAGGTGGAATACCTCTTAGCATTTACTAAGCCAATTCTAGATTTGTTACGCATGGTTGACAAATAAATGCCTAATTTGGGAGAGGTGTATAAGGGCATTGACTCAATTGCAGAGAAGATAAGGGTGGTTATAAATTCCAAGGAGAAGGGCCCATATGAAGTCTTTTACAAATGAGTAAAAGATAAATTGACAAAATGGAGGAACAAGATGACCACCCCATTGCACTGATAGTATTCAAAACTAGAACCAGTGATTGAACCAGTCCACCTATCAAATCGGTTTTCAAACCGAAACCAGTCAAACTGGGATTGCTCAAATCTCAATGAACTAATCTTTACAAAAATACATTAAATAATTAATTTTTAATGAAAAAACCTATATTTAAGATTTAAAACCATGATTCCAAACCAATAGAGACAAAATATGCAAAGTTTGTTCATTTATATACCCATATAAAGGTGATTATATTAAAATGGCACCAAGTGCAGTACATATCAACAACAAAATACACAATAAAGGAGGCTCTAAATGGCCTCTAGAGTCCAAAAAAAATGCTACAAGCTATGGGGCTACTAGCCTACTACAAGTCTACATATTAGTGATCAACACGATCATTGTTCATCATGATCAAACTCATCACCACTACTAGACATGGGATCATCAACATGAGCTATATAAGCATCATCTGGCTAAGAGTCAGAGGACTCCTCAAACTCCTCTGCAACCTCAATAGCAGCAGTAGTAGTTGCAAAACTAGACATCAAAACTACAAATCATTGATCAACATGATCATTCATAAAACTCATCATTGATTTAGCACCATTTGAAATAGGATCCTCAACAAGAGCTACATAAACATCATCTAGCTCAAAGTCTTCAGACTTGGATTGCTCAACCTTATAATATGGCAGAAATTGAAAAAGTTTAAGTGAAGGGTTCATCTCCTTTGTTGAAATGGAACTAATGTCGGCCTTCATAATGTAATAAAATGTAATTTTTATTAGACATCTATATTATTATTATTATTATTATTATTTTATTTTGGTCAAAGCGTGTTGTTCATGCTTATAAGAGTCAAAAAGAAATTGAGTCAAAGAAAATGTACTTGAATCATGTCCCATTTGGACACAAGAAAAAGAATTCTGAACTTATATTGAGTCAAAGTGCACTAAAATGTACAAGTCAACCCTCCATGGAAATAAGTTGGCTCAGTCCTCCAAGAACCACCTGTTTCACCTCCTGGACAGGTACATATAGAGGACAGTTTGATCACATTGAAGGATACACAATAACCATCATCATACTTAACTTCTACGCCTAACTAATGAAGAAGAGGACGAAAAAGGAGAGAAAGGGCTTGCACTTGTGGAGGAATTTCGGTGAAAGAAGACCGAAATTCAAAGCTTGTTGCAGGCTAGAAATTTCAGGAAAGTGCTTATGTTGACTTTGCATGTGGAGGTGACTTGGAGGAGGGTTGGACTTTGTCGTTTTGGTGGCAGTTTTGGTCTTGGTCTTGGTCTTGCATATCTCATTTTGATCTGATTCTATAAGAGAATGATTGTTGTTGGGTTTTTCCCCTTGTGGGGTTTTGCCCTGGCATGGAGTCTAATTTCTGGTGTCTCTTGTCTCTTGCGCATTATATTCTCTATATTTTGCTACTATCTAATTGCTTGATGGCAAAACTAAACAAGTAAATACTAAAAGAAGAATGCATATCAATCACAAGTAATTACCATAATAATAAATTCTATCATTTATCTGAATTTCAACATCCTCAACCTTATAACATGGTATAAAAATCTTAGCATGCCTAACCATTTATTTTCCTTCTAGTGAAGGGTGCATTCTTGTTAAAGGCATGGTAGAGGAATTTAACAATCAATACCACCGACATCAAGGTACTTAAGGGGCTTCATGCTCTTAATCAAATGGCAATCTCGTACCCTCACCCATGATGTGGTCTAGCTCATCTGGCTCGTAGTTCTTCTAGAGGATATCAGAGTCCAATACTAGCCCCAAGGCCTTCTTTATCTAGAGGGAAAGCTAATACATTTTCTCGCAAAAGGGGCAAGGAAATCAATAGTTACTTAGTGGTACATGATATGAAATACATTATTAATTTTTTGTTGATATTTTGAGGTTGAGTCAGGACTCATGATTCAAGACACGATTCACTATTATGTGTGATGTAGCACTAGACATATTACACATCTGATATATTAGTTTTCTTTTTATATTTATGTGTCAATGCATTTATTTTATGTTGTGGGTGCTTTCGATAGTAAAAACATTGAAAAAAATTAATATTTTTGTATTTTTTTAAATTTTTCGATGTTTCGCTGATTTTTACCAATTTTTTCCCGAATTTTAAGATTTTTTCTTTTTCCAAACCCTCATCGATTTTATATCAATCACAATTTTCGCAACATTGATTTGTATTATGTAGTGTGCATTATAAATTTTGGTGATGATGCTGATGATTGAAATTTGAAACATAAACTTGATTATATGTTGAATGTTATAATAATTATTGATGATGATAACAATGTTTATGCTGAATTGATGATAATGATTTGTTTATGTTGAATTCATGATAATGATTATGTATTTTTAAATATAGAATCTAGATTCTAAAAGATGAATGGTAAATTGTAATATGAAATTTTCATTTTGTCTAATATATACATATATACCGTTTCCTTTCCATATCGTATCCACATTTTTTGAAAATTTCCCATATCCGTTTCAAACCCTGTATCTATATACACTTTGTATCCCTTTCAATGCAACTTAGCATTAAAGGCTAAGGAGCACATCACTGATTTTATGCTTCCAGCAATAAGGGCATATGCATGTGCCAGCTATAGATATGAAAGGATAAGATTAGTTTATCCTCAATATTCAGTTTTGAAGACAAAACACATTTCTATGTTCAGACAAAGCATCACTTTTATTTATAGCAGTATTTCCTAATTTTGAGTTTATGCTAGATAGGGTGCAGATCCCAATAGAATCACTTCCTTAAAGTGATTCATCTAGTCTCATTCAGAACCCATGCCCCGCTCACTTATATACAAGAAAGGCTGAAGAATGGATCTGTAATTAAGCTTTTAGAGCAGCAGCAAGCAGTTCACAGTATGTATGTAGCATATTTTTGTTTCCAGAGGTCACGAAAAGCAGTAACAAGTTTTGACAGTCAATTCACTGTGTTCTCTTTATATAGTTTCTACAGTATCTATTTATAGACTAGCATCAATCACAGTGCATTTTTTAGTGGTTTATGTTTTCCACCATTTACTCTACTGTATGGATTCTTACAGTGCAGAATCTGTTTCCATCATTTGGGAAATCTAACATATAAATTGTACGCCATTGGCAATTATCCGGATACCATTAATGAAATACAAGAAAGTGTCTCGAGGGTTTCCCAAAAACGTTTTCCATGGAAAAAAATACATATAAGGAAAATCTCTCCATGGAAAGCTCTCTCCTGACTCTTCCTTAAAATTTATTGCGCCTGTTAGGCAATGTAACTGTTCTTTCTGTTACTTTTGATATTCTGACTGAAGTGGACGTATAATATAGATTATGCTCATTAAACTGTGAATGTGGATATAGGTCTCGTTATCCAATGGTGTTGTCCACATACTTCTTGTGATTAGCTCAGTGGCACTGTATATCTTTCTACTGATTACAGATTGTTATGGAATTTATCTCAGTCTAGTCCTTACTATTACATACATAACTCTGTGATTTACAACTATAACCTTGTAGATATATCAGTTTTCATGCTAATAGTTAATATCTCTGTTTTATTTCTATAGCTTTTTATAATGTTGGCAAATATCCCAATTTCCATGGTAAAACTTATTATCTTTTTAGTTTCTATACATTTTTCTAATGCTTGCAAGACTGCAAACTAAATACCTGTCTTCTAAGCCAAGAACTCAATCATGAGCAATACTGTCAGTTTATAGTTATGTATTTTCAATGTTCATTGTTCTGATGTGATGAGTGGTTTAATTAAATAGATAAAGAAAATGGGACTAAAATAAATAAGCCCCAAGTAATTTGATGGATCACTGACCATCATCTCAACATATTTTACCTTTATCCCAACTATTGCCACGAGGGTAAGATTATCTTCAGGAATTTGCCATGATTGCCTTTGTTCTTCATCAACAGGCACATTATGAAGATCACATGTCCTGTAAGCAAAAGCAATGCACCGCAATGTAGCTGCAGCCATCCCCTCAATGATTTTCTTGTTCTCATCTACCTGTGATAAAGGATGCAAGCTGCCATAAACTCATCCTGACTAGGAAATCGATCAAAATTAAACAAGCATGTTGGTATTGGATTTTTCAATGCACGATTCATATTTAGCAGACACACCAAACCTGAATAGGAGTCATTTCTTGCACAGAGCCAGAACTGTCAATCCATGTTTTGCAGAGATCGAGTATTATCTCTGCAGCTCCTTTCCAGTGAATGTGTACTTCAGTGTCAGACTGCAATTATGCATTTGGATTTAAGAAAAGAGCCAATAAGAGATAGTCAGAGAACAGAAACTTCTTAAATAAATAAATATATATATATATATATATAAAAGATAGGATATAGCACTTACCCTTTTCAGAGCAACACCCCCACGTTTTTTTTCCGAGTTGAAAGTATAAACATGTAAGACGGAAGATTTGGATCTTTCATCATCAAAATTCATTCCAAGCTAGGAGAACACAACAATGGTCACAATTGAATTAGGGGCTAATATTTAAATGAACAAAGCAGAGATATAATAAAACATCAATATTTTTGACATGGAAAAGGCATAACTGAGCATAATACCTTCAATGCCCAAGAAAGAATAGCCTTCTCTGTTGGGGATCCAGTCACTTCCATCTCTCCACTACCCTGTCAAAGATACAAAAATGATAGTCACATTTTTAATGCTTAAACGAAGATGTTTAAGACATTAATGGAGAATTCCACATACGAAATTCCTTCCTAACACAACACTAAATTGAATTGTAGTGTAATTTTTTAACCATAAAAAAGAAGACGAAAAGGTATGACAAAAACATTCAATAATCATATGCAAAGATATACAATCCCGTTAATTTGACCAAAAAAAACAACTTTTGTTACATACAGCATTCGCTTCTTTTATTTCCTATATTTTAGCACATGCCCTAGCAATGTTCAGAGCAAGGTTGCAGGGGAGCCACCCCGCCCCCCACTCACAATCTTGCTCCCAATTCGCGCTCCGGTCAGGAGCGCACTCCTGACAAAAAAATTTTGCTCCCTGGTTTTTTCGTGAGCTAAGTCGGGAGCACCACTCCAAGAGCGATTTTTCCAATGGGGGAGTGGTCGGAGAGCGATCTCTATTTATTCTCCCCCCCTCCCCTTCTCTCTCTCATCTCCCCTTGTCCTCCCTTATCCCCTCTCTCTAAGCCGTTGTTTCCCTCCCTCTCAGCCGCACGAGCATTCCTTTCCACCGACCGGGAATTTTGCTCCCTGGTTTTTTCGAGAGCGAAGTAGGGAGCAGCGCTCTCTGACCGCTCCCCCATTGGAAAAATCGCTCGTGGAGCAATGCCCCCGACTTCACTCCCGAAAAAACCAGGGAGCAAAATTCCCGACCAGTGGAAAGGAAAGCTCGTGCGGCTAAGAGGGAGGGAAATGGCAGCTTAGAGAGGGGGAAAGGGAGGGAAAAGGGGAGATGAGAGAAAGAAGTGGAGGGGGGAGAATAAATAGAGATCGCTCTCCGACCGCTCCCCCATTGGAAAAATCGTTCCTAGCCGGTGGAAAGGAAAGCCTGCGCAGCTGAGAGGGAGGGCAACGACGGCTTAGAGAGAGGGGGAAAGGGAGGGAAAAGGGGAGATGAGAGAGGGAATGGGGGGGAGAACGAATAAACCCTCTCCCCTCCCATTATTCACTTATCCCATTGAGAGAGCAATAGAGTTTAAGAGAGTTTGAAGTAAGGAGAGGAGCTTGGTGAGAGAGGAGCTTGGGATTGGAGGCCAAAGAGGTTGGATCTACACTCTAATCTAACATTTTTTATGTTCATCGCTAAATAAATAAAATTCCTTATTTCCCATTCCCATTCCTCCATTTTTTTGGAGATTCAAAATTTCAAATTTCAAACATCATGGTTATATGGCTTGGCATTTTCTTCTTCTTGGTTCCTTTTTTGGTTATTATGGTGTTGGAGAGTAGAAAAAAGAGGGTTAAACATGAAGAAAAGGATGAAAATGTGGGTTATAGTGAATTTGATGAAAACACCAGAGAGGAGTTCCTTGGTGAGGACGAGGAGAGTGAACATGATTCGGCCCAAAAAACTAAACAAAACCAAACCCCATTGTGGAATATGTTGCTAGGCTTGAAGTAGGGAAAGAGGGTGGAACCACTAAATTTTACCGCCCCCATTGCAACAATAATTGCACAAGTTCATACACACGTCCCAGAAGGCACCTCTGCAGAAAAGGCCATGGGATAGAGATAAACAAATAGGAATCAAAACTTGTGCAAGTGTGTCAGCAGCAGATAGAGCCAAATACATAAGGGAAGAGGAGGAAGCCCAATACAAATTTAAAAATTCAAAGCGTTTCTTGGAACGAAGCGCACAATCACATCAACATGCACAAATAACTCCTTCAGCATCCTCCCATGGCAATGGATATGGAGGCATGGAGTCACCAAACATCTTTTTAAGGCATAGAACCATATCAGATTTCCATGATGAAGGGTGTAGGAATTATGTGGATTCAAAAGTTTACCGGTTTCTCTATGCATGTGGGATATCATTTAATGTTCTTCGCTCACCTTATTGGCATGAAATGGTTTCTGCCATAAATGATGCCCCTAAAGCATACAAGAGCCTTTGTTATGACAAGGGCTAGAACCGTTGGACTTAATCATGAAAAAAGTAAAGATATCACATTCTTTGAGTAGAATGACAAATTCTTGGACTGAGCATAGGTTGTCCATTGTATCTGATGGATGGACAAATGTAAAAGGCAAGCCATTGATAATTGTTTTGGTTGTGTTTGCTAGTGGTGCCATCTTTCTTCAACATATGATTACTCATACAAGTTCAAGATTAGCATCAACATTGCCGAACCATTACTTGAAACAATTGAATGGATTGGGCCATACAATGCCATCCAAGTCATTACTGATAATGTTGCTAATTGTAACGCATATTTTGGTTTGGGTGGTTGGTTCACAGAATGAAACTTTTGATGCATGATATTATTAAGAACTAAAACCAACAATACAAATGGATTGGTGATTTGTAGAAGAGAGGCAAATAAATAGGTTGTATATTGATCAAGCATATCATAGGGCAGATGGGCCCTAAACATTTTTTGGGACATGCTCAGTCATAATTTTATTTTGATTGTATATATCATAGTATGTGTTTATATTCAGACTATATACTATGCTATCGCCCTGCGTGGTGAATCTATTTTGTAGATATTTCAGTTATGGCTTTCTTTTTTAGACTCTCAGGCTATCGCCCGCGTGGTGAATATGTTTATTACTCAGCACCATTTTTGGAATGGACATGGATGTATTTTTTGACTGGTACACACCGATATGGCTAGGGGCCAAACGCTGCAAAGCATCTACTATATGTAATTTTTCAAAATTAATGAAAGATTACGATTTTTCCTTTGGAAAAAAGAGAGGCAAATAAATGATAAAATTTATTACAAATCATAGCAATACCCATGGGCTTTTCCGCAGTCACTCAAGATTGGAGTTGTTGAAGATTGTGAAAACTAGATTTGCTAGCTATTACCTCAACTTTAGGCGCCTTTTGAAGGTAAGAGAGTCATTGGCTAGCATCGTATCAAATCCACACTGGAAGGTATTAAAGGAAAGAGCTACAAATGCAGTTGACAAGCAAATTTTTGAACCAGTGGAGGAGACCATTCTTGATGGTCAGTTTTGGCCACATGTGAGTTATCACATGATTCCTTTTGCAGATACAGATAAACTAGTGATTGGGGAGGTGTATGAGCAGACGCATACCATGTTGGAGCAAATAAAAGATATTGTTCAGAAAGATGATCCCAACTTGTATACACTGATTCACAATTGTGTGTGTACACACTGGAATAAACCTAATGTTCCACTACATGCCTTGGCGTATGTCCTTATGCCAAAATACTACTCTCCATCTTGGTTGGGGCAACTTGCACCTGGGGGTGGGGTTAGGGTCAAACCCCATACAGATCTAGAGGTATCTACAGGATATATTGAAGCATCAGACAAGTTGGTACCTGACAGGGAGGAGTGTGCTAATCTACGTCTTGAATTAGGCACATACTTCAATGGCACTGGTTTGTTTGGTGCTTTGCATGCAATGGAAGATAGAGATAGATTTGATGCTCTCACAAGGTGGGAAGCATATGGCGGCATGGGACTTTTGCCAAAATTGGCAAAAAAAAGTTCTCTCACAAGTTGTAAATACTTCTTTTGCAGAGAGGTGTTGGAGCACCTACAACTATATACATAATGTGAGAAGAAATAGACTCAATGAATATTGGGCAGAAAGTTTGGTTTATCTGCACTACAACTTGAGGTTGTTGAGTCATTATTGTGATTGGGCTTATGAAGATCCAACATATAAAATTTGGGACAACCACCTAGAGGACGATAATTTGGAGGATGGAACTATACATCTTGAAGAGCTGGAAGGAAAACTTATGAGAGATGAAGATGAAGCAACAACCATGCCACCCCCACCATCCAATATTAATGCTTGAGTTCCTAGTCTTGTTGCTTTGTTGTCGTCGCCTCCATGTACATCCACACGTGGAGGGCATTTGCCTTCTGGTTCTAGTCGTGGGACTGTGTGGGAGGAGACTCCTAGAAGACCACCATGACCGGCTCAGAAATTAGACATTATTCGTGGTGACAAGAGGAAGATGTAGATGATAGATTTACTTGTCTTTTCTAGTTTCTAGTAGTTTTTATAATTGTTGACTCTTTTATATTTATTATGATAGTTTTTGTAAACAATATATGACAATATCAGTTTGAAGTTTGAAGTTGGTAATTATAACTCGTTGGTAATAAATTATGAATATGATGCTTCGTGAAAGTTGAAAGTTGTTTCATTTTACAACATTTTATTTTATGTTAGACATTATTTGTTGTAATGGTTACACTTATAGCTTACAAGTACACCTTTGGTGATCAATAATGATAAATGTTATATATTGAATTTTGAAAGCTTGAAACTTTAAGATTGATGAATCATGAGACTCAATATGTTGTAAGTTACTATGTTACTAACTTGTGGACGTGGTTGATGAAGATTATAACTTCTAGATGATTGTTGTTATATGGTTCAATCTATGTTTTTTTATGTTTAATTCATCATTCTACATGTTTTTGTTGACATATATGCATCAAAATATAAAATATTATATATATATATATAATGCAAAAAATGCTCTCGGAATCGCTCCCAAACCAGGAGCTTCTGAAAATGTCAATCTCGCTCCTGCTCAGAAGGTATGCTTCTCGCAAGTTGACCTACCCTATTGACCGCTATGGTACTAAGTGGATGCCACATCAGCCCCATTACACACATGTGTGGCTAGTCATGCATGGGCATTCAAGAAGATTCTAGAAGGTCAAAACCCTAACAGTAATTTATTGAATCATGTGAAACCACTAACTCTAGTCGGCCATCATACTTTACCAAATATTGGATCACTAAGAAGAGAGGGAATTCCATTCTTTTAGCATTGTACTTGTTCCATAGTTGAGCAGTATTACCAGAATTGGACCAGACTGGACTGAAACAGCCAATCCAATTCTTTTCAAGGGAAAACCAGTCTGAACCAGTGTCAAAGACCAGAAAATGCTAGTTGGGTACCGAACCGCCCAATTTTTTTATGGAACCCGTCAGTTTGCAAATTGCTACTGAACAAGACATTTTTCACCAAACCCACCAGTTTTGTACAATGCTACCAAAGTCCCTTTTAATGCAATTTTTTAACCAAAAAAGAAAATAATTATTAGTGGGGAAGCCTAGTATTTGACCATATTCCCTACTAATGTTTTGCAATTAATGGTAATGTTAAATCCTTCTAAAAGGTTCTTTTTACTTAAATTTGTAACATTAAACATTAATTGACTGAGGATGTTTGAAAACAGTTCTGACCTCATTGGATTTCAAATGGAGAAATTAGAATTTTAGATCCCACTCAAAATCCAGCAGACATTCACAGTTTTTCAGGATTTCAGGATTGCAACATTTCCATTGGATTTTTTCTTGCACAAGGGTACATTTCCCTACTAAAAATGTACCTATCACTCAAACAAAGTTCTGATTTGACATGCTAAGCTTTTCTATCTTATTTTAAAACTTAGAGGGTGATATTGATGACAAAGATCCCAATATAGGCAATGATTTTGATGATACATAGGTATTTGTTGTAGCATGACTTTTTTTGGATGCTAGAGGCCATCTAGGGCCTGTTTGTTGATGTATTTTCAATTCAAAGATGGATTGCACTTGGTGCTATTTTGGTTATATGCACCCTTACATGCTATATAAACAAGATTTTTTCCTTATTTGTGTATAAATGGTTTGAATTCATATGGATACACATGAACATATATGTTTTTCTTTAAATTTTCAATATTTTGTGTTTTTGGTTGACCGGTTTTTTGGTTTGGTTTTTTACCAGTTCTGGTGTGGTTCTAAGCAATTCCCAGTTCGGGACGCCCACCTGTTCAATCAACCGTTCGGTTCTGATAACATTGGTTGAGAAGAACATCTAGGAGTGGGTTTTGATAACATAACAAAGGATGTAGAAGATCCAGTTGCAGCCATTCAAGCCACAAAGGCAAGGCAACTCCATAGTGTGTGCTCCTTCTGTATTTGCATTTCATAATTGAAAAAAAGAGAGAGGAGCATGGAACTTATCTTCAAGCTGGGTTTTCTCCCATATCTGTTTTCCCAGGTTACATCCTGTGTTCATTTTCTTGCTATTTCATATATGGACTTTGGTTATTTCCTTAGATTTGAGTTTTAAGCTAGTAATAATATATCTGAGATCTAAGGAAATAAATTGAATAAAAAAAGATTTCAGAATATTGTTCCACTAGAATATCCACAGCCATTTTCAGATCATGTATGACATGAACTCAAAATCGACAAAGGCCAGGAGCTAATCTTCAGTGATTTTGGCAGAATTGATACCCATCACGCCTGGCACCTCACCCTAAGAAGACCCATGCTGTGTAATGCAGCCCCTGTGATGTGTTTCTCTAAGTTTAAACAGCCAAACAAAAAAGAAAAGAGAAATGAAATTATAATTAATGTCAATTATCCTCTAAAGACTAAACTAGGTCATAGGAACAACACATTACACCAATAATGAGAAGCCCATTTAAAAGAAGGGAATATGTTCTAGAAAAGGAAAGAGGAAACATAATCTCAATAGAAATGTCCCATAGATTTACTAAACAATTCTGTTGACTGCTGTTCACAATGCAATAAAAACCAAACAATGTTGAGCTTTAGCATCTTCACCTCAACTGTTTTGTTTTTTTTAATACAAACAACTGAATCAAACAATTGGACATCTATAGAAAAGTTTCTCTTCATGCCATAGTAGCAGAATTTGGTCAGCCAAGGCTCTTTCGTATGGAAATTCTGCCAAAAACTCAATTCAGTCAAATTATCCGATTCAATTTGCATGAAACCCATGAATGGCAACAATAATATAATATTTACCTTTAAAATTCAGATTTATCAATAGAATAAAATATAAATTGCACTTGGGTTTCTGACATGAAAATCTCAAATTATTTGATAAACAGAATGCATCATAAGGTATCTCCATGTAGGCACCACACATTCAGACACACTTTTCATAACATTATAAGTAAATGTATTATTTCCAACTGATGACCACAAAAGTAGGTCAATGGTACTGAAGAAGAGTAGTCAGTATGAATACAATGTGCGAGTGCCAGCGAATCTTCTCAAAAAAATGCTAAAAATAACATATAGAAAGAAAGAAACCAGTGCTAGTGCTGCCACGACACATATAAGAGACCATGCAATAATACAAAATACTCAATAGTCTGCAAGTTTGCAACGATACAAAATAATAATGGTCTGCTAAAAGAGAATGAGTGAGTGAGATGGTAAGATCTGGCAATGGAGCTAGAGACGTCAGGGGCGCCTGAGTCTATTGACTGATGGCGTCGGAGGTGAACTGGGTAAAGGTTTGCAATATTGGTATTTTCTTTTCTTTTTTTAATATTAATAACCTGCATACTTCCAAATTGGATTTTCCAACACAATTTTTTAAAATAGAATGAAAACCTAATCCGAATAGGGAAACTATGATTCATACAAGTGCGTTTGGAAAGATTTAATGTTTTACCTTAGATTTACAGACACTCCCTGTAGTATTCTGGGATATACCCTCAACAAGAAGTGCTTGTACGAGAGATGGGAGACTTTCTGAACTGTCCGGCGGCTCTCTGCTTTCACCAGCAATGAATGCCTTAACAACTGTCATCTGCAAGCCACATATGATTTGTTATGTGACACAGTGAAGGTTCATCTAAATTTAACAAGAAGAGTGTCAAACCAAATGACAATTAGGCAATGCCACTTTCTTATTAATGCCAAGCACATTTATAAAAAGGAATCATGCCCAATGATAGTAAACAAAGACAATGGTCAACCTGATTCAAGGTCAGTGTTCCTGTTTTGTCACTACAAATTGTCGTAGCAGAGCCCATAGTCTCACAGGCTGACAACCTTCGTACCTGCATTACAATGAATTAAAAGAAAGTCCAATTACCCATTCATCTACAGTAATACATTATTTTGAATCAAATACCTGCACTACAATGAATTAAAAGAAAGTCCAATTGCCCATTCATCTACAGTAATACATTATTTTGAATCAAATACTAACCAAAGCCTTGTCCGCCATCATCTTCCTCATTGAATAAGCTAAACTGTGAATAAAATGAAAAAATTAATGTTAAGCAAAGAAATGTAGCTCTGAAAGAATTCGGAAATGATCACTACATAATAATCTGAATTGACTAAAGTTTAACAAAACTTCTGTGAATGGTTATACGTCAGGGTGACTGCCAATGGAAGTCCTTCTGGAACTGCAACAACAACAATGGTGACCTACAAACAAATACTCTCATTAATATTATGCTTCTTTGCATTTTCATATAATTCTTGCACAAGATTCTACTTAATATTTTTGTAAACGTAGAAATAAATGAATTTATAGAAACGATCCATTCCAAGAATAAAAGTGACAAAACAGTGAAGTGGGACATGATGGCTTACCGCAATTGCAAATATTTTAACAATTCCATTAAATGCATCTCCAACCTTGGTCTTTCCTGCTTTAAACATGGGTTTCCCATCAGAGTCCTCTGTATGTCCAGTAAAAAATCTGATAAAACAAGAAAGTGTACAAGTCAATACAGAGAATGTATGACAGTGCAAAACACAAATAATTCAGAAACAGTCAGAGGTGGTATCACTTACCTAACTATGAGAATAAGAAAGACTAGAACTGCCACTGCAAGTCCAACCTTACCAATAAAAGTTGCAACACCATTGAGGCGGACCTATTTATATAACAGAAAACTGTTCACAAGACTGAAAGATGGGAAGCTACCAATCCTGGCAAAGAATAGAATGCAAATTAAACAAGTCAGGGCAGACAGACCTGTAGGGGAGTTTCTTCCCCATTATCCTCTGATATGGTAGCCATCACTAAACCCCACTCAGTATTTAATCCCACACCAGTTACCTGAAATCAGGCATTAGAATTCCAAACAAAACAGAGCAGAAAACAGCAATGAGAGAGAAAGCTAATCCTTTAAATCACAATTAAGAAACATAACTATTTCCAGATGCATAACCAAGCATAACAACTAACCAGCATGGTACCATAGCCATCTGCCACCTTACAGCCAGACATCAGAAAGGGATTTTTCTTATCTTTATAAACCTAGAAGAAAAACAAAGAGACAAGTCATACTCTGATGCCAATATTACAAACTTTTAGCATCACAAGCTCCTGGAAAAATTCACTGATTTGCTGACAAAATTCTCTAAGAGACCAGCAATAAATTTACATACATATTTGCTCTCCCCAGTCATACTAGATTCATCAATTGATAGTGAATGTCCTTCAATAAGGATGCCATCTGCAGGGACCTGAAAAGAAAATAAGCATCTTCAGAGCAGAGTTATTCAATTTCTACAATGAAGCAGCATTAGAACATAGACAATTTTATATACCTGATCACCAATATTGAGGGGAACAACATCACCAACAACAAGATCGAATATGGAAACTTTAATTCTTCTTCCACCTCTGATCACCTAAAATTGTAATATGAAACAGTATCTGATCATAATTCTGAAAATCAAAACTCAAGGATTCCACGTATGTATATAGACATGTATATACATGAAATTTCAAAGAGGAAGCTGTTGATGGGAGATGCACCTGAAGTTGAATGTTTCTCTTCTCCTCATTCAGATTTTGGAATTGAAGAGATTGTCTGTAATCACTGATTGCTGCAAACAAAGAGGCATAATCATCGATGTGTGCATTAATATAGTATAAAATGCAATAAACAATCATTACACACGAAGAAAATATAATCCAGATCTTGCAAATAGGTAAGAACAGAGTATACAATGGTACTGTTTGGGTCTTTGATTTTAGTCAACCACATATGGGTGAACATTGTCAAAAACCCTTGAATTTCATTGAGACCCAAGCAGTGGTGACTTTAATCAGCCATGCAGTATTTTTAGTTCATGTTCCTTATTTTAGTTTAGACTTTAAAAATATAAAGACAAAACCATTATAAAATGTGTGTATTCATATGTTACATACATAGATATATGGTTGTCTTTGACATTTAGTTTGACGTCTTTTTGGTCAAATTCAAATATTTGTATTTGATTTTTCAATATATTTAGTTATAATGGAGTCCACTCAATTGTCTTTATCAAACATAATGGTGAATTTAATCATCATTTTATCATATTGTTCTACACTGGCAAACTCTTCTGCAAATTTTGTTGTCCCCGAATTTGATCAAAAGCATCTGGAGTGGGTACTACTACTATGTGGGTTGCCACATGAGTCCACGAATGTTAGTCCTAAACTAGACAACCAATCACCCAGTTCACAGCACAGACAATCTGGCAGAAACTCCTACTGGAGGAGAAACTTATCAGGTCATCCTATTATGTGAATCCTCTTCAGGTCAGGTCCACCAAGATAACTCATGCAAGCTACCCATGCATGAGAGAACGAAGCAAGGAAGAATCATTTACGAGATATTTCTCTTTGGGCTAGGTGGGAATATGGGTTCCTAGGAATCTTTCCCTTACCTTATCTGCTCAGTTGTTCCCAGCTGATTTGCATTTGCTCCAGGAACTCGAATGGGCTATACCCCTAGAACCAGAAGGGGTGCTGCTAGCAAAGGGACTCTAATGAGGTTAAAGATTTGCCAGTCATGTATTGGGGAATGGCGTGTGGGAAGTTGCAAAGTTATGGATAATAGGGAGTTTGCTATGTGAAAGACTTAGACTTGAACATGGCCCTAGTATTTTCTATACTTTCATCCTATATAGGATAAGATGATTTTATTAATTTCCAACAAATGACCACAAAAGTAGGTCCATGGGACTACAGGATACATCTAGTAAGAGTACAATGTGGGAGTGCAAATGCAACTCCTAGAAAAGTTAAATCTAATCTAATACATATATATATATATATATATAGATATATATATTGCAAAATGAAGTAATGAAAAATACAAACAATAGGACATCCTCATGAACATGAACATGTATAAAACCATATCAGCGGCCCGGTGAAGATCCCATGGAGAGACACAGCTGAACATGAGGTCCATGATGTCAAGAATGCCTGAGTTTGATTACCAGCGGCAAGGGGGACGACCAGGCTGCTGGTTCACTGTCCGAGCCCTCTGGAGTGGCTACTGTATTAAGATATTGTACATGACACTAACAAACAATGAAATTAATAGACACTTTGCTCCTCGTAAGAGATAGCTTTTGCTTCTGCAGGCCTTCCCTTGGGATGGGGATGATATTGGTTCTTGCAGCTTGGCTCCTTCAATATGTTGGTATTTCCATTGTCATCTCTCCCCCTTAATGCTCTTGGTCACCTCTTGCCCTTGAAAGAGGAGTTGAACAAGGTGATGAGAGAAGACATTCATAAATAGTACAAATAGGTAAGCATCACTAAAACCTCAAGGATCTCAGTACTAAGACCAAAGTCACATGGTTCAGGTTCAAGTTCAAGTTAAGCAACAACGAAATTCAGTTCAAATTTTGACTTTTCAAAAGAGATTCATATAAGACTCACGATTCAGTTTGGCATATACATATTTTTAATATGTAAATTTTATCATAGAAAAAATTAACACATCATATATCATACACACACACAACATTTAATATAGAAATATAAAAGTATGATAATAGTTGACAAAGAATTTAGGATTCTTGGCTATTAGGGATTTATAAGAACAAATCATATAAAATTATATAAATAGCTAACCTAACTAGAACAAATTATACAAAACAATGTTGCGAAAATCGTTATCAAGATTAAATCGGCGGGGAAAAAATCGGAAAAAAATTGTAAAAATCAAGAAAAATCATAAAAAAACAAAAATATTCATTTTTTTCCAATTTTTTTAATATCTAAAGCATCTACAACATAAAATAAATACAATGACACATAAATATGATACCAAAACTAATATATAATATGTGTAATATCATTTCTAGTGCTACATCACACATAACAGTGAATCATGTCCTAAATAGTAAGTCCTGACTCTTGAGTCCCAACTCAGCCTCAAATAATCAACAAAAAATATAATAATGTATCTCATAACATGAGTCATAATGTCATAACAATGAAATCAACCAAATAACTAATACTACCAATTTCCTCTCCCCCCCTCTTGCGAGAAAATGCAATAGCTTTCCCTTTCCCTCTAGATGTAGATGTCGGTGGAATTGGTAGTGGACTCTATTGTGCTCTAGAAGCTGAAGAAGTAGAAGCTAGAGGAGGTAGAACACGTCCTCTACTAGTGGCAGGGATAGGTTGGGTAGGTGGTGTCACCCCCACCTCCTATTGCTCCTCTTCCTCCTACTCCTCTATGCCTTCCACTACCACCCCGCGCTATAACCAATCATTAGTAGACTCCATGAGAGGCCTCTTAGCCTCAACCCTCCATGCAACAATGGTGTCAATCCCATCCAATGAGATGGCATCCATATCAAGTATCCTCTCAAGTTGCCTCATCCACATCGAAGATTGTAGTAGATGTAGACCATGTCATTAAGTCGTTGGGACTCCAACTTGTACAAAGATCATAAAATAATAATTATAAAAAATATATTATTTACTGAATTCAAAAAATTAATTGGAAATTTGGAATATTTTAAGTTTTAAGTTTAACCTATTGCGCTTCTTGTTGTGTATTTTTTCAAACACACTCCAGTTGCGCTCGCATCCTGAAGAGGTACATGTTTGGCTGAGGATTCGAATAGCAAGCTTTTGTAGATGGGGTACTCTCGCACCATAGCGAGTCCACCATGCATCTACAACAAAATTAAAAATAAGATAAACATAAGAAAAAAATGAATTTTGAAAGTTGAAGCAAAGTATGAAGTTATGAATTTGAAGAAGCAATGAAATTTGAAAAAAAATAAAAAATACCTAGCATTGAGTCTTCCTATCAACCACAGCCATCTCAAAGCCAAATGTGCCACTTGCCATCCTGTATATCTCCATTTCTTTGGAGATTTCTGCACGTTCTGCTGGAGATCGCACCATCCTCTAAACACAGATTAAGAATCCATTCGTGATCTCAGCATCAAATAAGAACCCACATGGGTAAGAAAATACAGGGTTCAAGTAGATCTTTGTAGCATGAATGGGACGATGGAGTGTGTTGTTCCATCGTTCATCAATCACTTCCCATAGGAGTTGTTTCTGAAACCCCTCATCTCTCTTATCATCATAGCAAGCCCGAATGGATTCTTTCGTCTTGTCCATGGCCTCATACAAATAGCCCATTGCATACTTCTCACCATCAACTAATCGAAGAACCTTTACCAAAGGTCCAGTAATGGTGCACACCTCCTGCACTCTTGCCCAGAAGTTTTCCTGGTATGAAACTAATCTGCATATGGCCTCTCCTTCTGGTTTGCAGCTAAATGTTAAAGCACGCCACTGCTCTGAAAGAAACATTCTCTTCACACATCCCACATAAAACTCAAGAGGGATTGAAGAAATATGAAATTGATGGCAAACTGTGTAATGGCGGGGCATTAACTCCTTGTTGCTGGCGAATTTTCTCATCAAGCTAAGCACAAATGCATGATTATATATAAATTTTGTAATGATTTTTGATGAGTCAACAATATCTTTGACAAAATAAATTTTTCCTATGTCCTCCTATATCAAATCAATACAATGTGCAACACAAGGTGTCCAAAATAAAGTAGGATGCCTCTCCATAAGCATCTTGCCAGTAGCAACATAATTTGCAACATTGTCCATTATGACTTTTGCAACATTGTCCATTATGACTTGGACAACATGTTCCGCACCCACCTCCAAAATAAACACATCCAACAAATCACATAATAATTTTGCATCTTTGATATGTGAAGATGCATCAACAAATTTCATAAACATTGTCCCTTTGGGATAACTAAGCAAGAAGTTTATAAGGGTTCTCCCCTTTTGGTCGGTCCAACCATCTGACATCACAATGCATCCTATTCGTGCCCATGGTGCCCTAAAATCCTCCAATCTTTTGGTGCACTCAACCTTTGCATCTTGAAGAATGTGTTCTCTAAAGTCATCATAAAAAGGGATTTTGTACCCTAGGCCAACAATTGCAATAGCGTCAACAACAAACTGGAAAAATGGATTATTCCTTGCAACGCTGAAAGGAATATCACTCCAAAGGAGAAACTTGCCCAACAACTTGTCAACTTGTTCTTTCTCATTTTTTTCAAGCATTGAAGTGATAGATGGTTGTGAACCAGGCATGTTTCTAAGAGCAAAAAAAGATGAGACAGCTACAGGGTTTGTTGTAGACATTGATGTTGGAGTAGAACTAGTGCCACTTCCATATTCACCTCCTAACACTCTCCTTGCTAGTTGCTTCTTCAGATTTGCTTTGGTCACTTTCTCTTGCTTTAATTCTTTCAATGATCTCATGGCTCTTCAGATGATTTTCGAATTTGTATTGGTGCAAGGCCCTACACCATGTCTAGGGATTTGTGCAAGGTGATACTTCAATCTATAAACCCCCCTGACATATGATGCCCACACAACTTGCAAGACAAGTTCATCCTATCAAACCCTCCATCAAGTTCACCAAATTCCCACAGAAGATCCAATTTCCTTGGCATGTTTGTAACTTGGTTGAACTCTTGAGTTTTAATGTAAGATGAAGTCTGAAGTTGAACCTATAGCACAACAATAAGAATTGCAAGTTACAAAAGTTAAACAAACAACACAAATAAATTAAACAAAAAAAAATAAAAATTAAAAAAATAAAATAAAATAAAATTACATAAATAACACAACACATTGAATTTTTGACAAACAAACAAAAAACCTCAACTCAATCCAAAATGAACTCTCTCCACTCTATGCAACAAAAATGAAAAAAATGCCATCAAATACACTCAAAAATCATTAATAATCAATGGGTTATAGAAACCCAAGCAAAAACAAGAAAGAAACCAAAACAAAATGGCCAAATTTGGTGCCCATACCTGGAAACCACGGTTTGCCGAAGAAATTTGATCCAAAGACGAAGTTCTCTTGCTTGGGATGCTAAAATCTCCCGTTTTTCTCCTCCTATGCCCTAGTAGACGCCTTCCTCTCCTCCTCAGCTCACAACCCACACCACTGTCTGCTAAAAATGACACAAAAAACTCATTTTTTTCCTTATAAAACAAGTTGTCTGGGAGCCTGATGATTTTTACCCATCAAATCGCGATGTTTTTGGAAAAATAAAATCGTAATAATCGGGCGATATTATCGAGAAAATGAAAAAATCGCGATTTTTTTTTATGTTATCGCAATAAAATCACAATTTTTGCAACATTGATACACAATTATAACATAGATTGTAACGAGTGATTAAAGTTATGAATCCCATTGAGCCAACTCAATATTCGAATCACACAATTACAATCATCATCTAATTGATTTTATTGTTGCTCTCCCCTGAGAAAATGTATAGCACTTGGGAATAGGTAGGGAGCATACATATTAACTACAAAGAGGAAATTGAGAATCTCATTATATTCGCTACCATGAAATGCATTATGTGTAGTATTCTAGTTTGGTTGTATTTTTAGGGGGCTCAATTTTCAAATACTCATGAGGTCCTAGGTCATTGCTTAGTGACGATGACAAATCATAAGCAAGCTGGCAATATGTGAACAAATACATGGGCAACATCTGAAAGTAAACAAATTCTGAAGAGGTAAATTGCGTAGAGAGACAAAAAGTCAAAGACCAATCAAACAAAAAATAGGGTTTAATTTAAGCTTTCAATTGGTATTCACTAAACCTGAACAAACTTCATTTTTGTTGTTGTTTGAGTCAATTTTTGAACTAGAAGAAGAGGATTCAACAAACCATGTGACTTAACTTAGGTATACTGACAAGTAAAGGATGCATAACCTCCAAAATTTTCTCAATTAGTTTAGAGATTGTTCACATCGCTTCAATTTGAGATAGATCACACAACAATATTATAGAAAAAACACGAATACACAATGAAAACCAAAATCTATTACTCAAGGAATAGACAAAAACGTTGTTCATACCACAGATACAATGGCTAGAATCATTGCATCCATATCTAAGAAGAAATGTCTCTACTACGCTAACAAAAAAGCATATAAAGAAGTTGAAAATACATTTTACCATAATACTAAAAACCTTAAGACACAAAAATCCTAAACCAAGGACTTGATATGGTGAAAGAAAGATGAACCCAATGATACTAGTTGGAACATCCACTTCCTAAGGCCATAACTTACAACTCAATTTTTTGCACTCTTAGGACCACTAGAAAATTTCTTCCATGCTTTCCAAGTTTGGCAAGTCAAAACCTCTAAAGGGGCCTTGGTCATCCAAAATGCAAAAAAAAGCATGGAAAGATTAAAGAAAATATCGAAGATAATGATATATCCGAGAGCACTTCTAGGACGATTTCAAATGCCCACCTAGATTAGTTAGCCCCTTCGGGAAGCAATGGTCCCCATTGCACCAATTTATGAATATGGGGAAACATCTATCAAATGTAGGTCTTCGTGAACCACTCGCTTTGGTGAAGAAGATGCCCTACTTAGACAGCCCAATAGAGTCAAATTTTTTATTCGTGGGTGCTCTTAATCTTCATATTCATAATCATATCTGATATAGCTTGTTCAATGTAACCACGGTTTAGCTCTGTATTGGCTTGTTACAACAAAATCTCGCACTTCTAAAGATAAAGTCCAAAAGCTTAAGTCCCAAACCCACTGCACATCAGAGGGGGGCCATTATCACCTCATCACCCCTCTTCCTGCTTCTAGCCAACTCTCTTCTAGATGGTTGTGAACCAGGCGTGGTTCTAAATGTCCTCAAAATTTGAACAATGTACTTCCCCTATTCAAGGAAACTTTGATTTGATCTTTGCCACACCTCCAATCCCAAGAAATAATGCATCAAGCCAATATCCCTTATTTCGAACTTTGAGGCCAACTCCCTCTTACACCCGAAAATGAGCCTTTTTGCCACAGTACGTAAAAAATCATCAACATATAGCACCAAGATCTAAGGATCACCATCAACAACCACGAAGTAAAGGTCAGGATCTGCATCACTCTAGGTAAAGCCCAAACTCATCAAGTATCCATTAATGCTGGAATACAATGCCCTGGGTACCTACTTTAGTTCGTACAAAGCTTTTTACAATCTGCAAACATAGGACTCCTTCCCATGTACCTCAAAGCATTGAGGTAGCTCTATGTACACTTCCTCCTCAATCACACCAATGAGTGTGATCTTTACATCCATCTGATGTAATCTCCAACCCATAAAAGAAACAAGAGAAAAAAACAGTCCTGATAGAAGTGTACCTAGCCACTGGAGAAAATGTCTCGTCATAGTCGACTCCCTCTTTCTCGGACAACCCTCTCGCCACAAATCTTGCTTTGTACTTTTCGATGCTTCCATCTATTGCATGCTTGGTCTTATAGATCCACTTGGAAGTCATTATCAGCTTTAACTCAAGTCTCAGCACTAACTCCCACACATCATTCTTCATGATGGACTAATACTCCTCCATCATGGCATTCTTCCAAACCTACTAGCCTAATACCTCATCATAACTGAAAGGCTTGAAACCAATGATGTTGCTCACCAATGCCATATAACTTGAGTACATATGTGGTTAGCTTCTCTAACTAAAAGTACCTCTGGGAGCCATATGTCCTTCTGCATCCTGCAAGGTGTCACAAAGCCATGTTGGCCTCTCCCTATTCATGACAACATCTCTTGGTAGATCATGGTAGATCTACTGGCTCTGCAGGCTCTACTGACTCCTCATGATAGTCTGAAGGATGATCAACTAGAATAGAGGGACATGTACCTGCATCCTTTCAAGCCTCTTACTCCTCACTATCAATCTCCATGTGGGACTCTTTGGACCTCCTAAAGGCTACCTCCTCATCAAAAGTAACATCCCAACTAACCTCAATCTAACATTGTCCTAGAAAGTATATCCTATAGACCTTCAAATTCTTGTTGTATCCCACAAAAGTACCCTTCTTTCCAAAAGGTTCTAACTTCTTCCTCTCCCTTTCCTTGCATGAGCTGCAAGGGCTTGAGCTTCATTATCCTCAAGTCTCTACAAGTTGCTATTGGACAACAATCTGGCCTCCTATTAGAGGAAACCAATACATAGCTAATCAAACTTGGGCAACTTGCCTCGTGCACAAATTTCCTAAAGAAATGGATCCCATGAGGAAGGAAGTCCATTGAGAGTCATACTAACAAGCTCTAAATCATCAATGGTATCTCCAATGGCTCTCAGTTCATCTCGCAAATGAGAGACTCTCACAAGATAAGAGACAACATAATCAAATCTAGTTATCATGACATTACAGAGTTGATACCTCAAGGTTAGTTTCCTACCAGCATTGCTACTCTCGTACAATCCCACCAAACCATCATATACTTATTTGGAAGTCTTCAATTCAACATGTAGAATCAAGTGGTCCTTTATGGAATCTATCAATATTCTCTTAGCCTTGGGCTTCATTCTTCTTATACATGACTTTCTTCTCCTCAACTTCCTCTGGCTCTAAATGACTTCCTTTACATAATCCCAAAGCTCATTTTCTTCCAAGACAAGGAGCATCCTGGCTTTCCAAAATTTGAAATTGGTGGCACCATCACACATGTCCTCTACTCTTAGACTTGTCACCATTTTGACAAGAGATCTAAAAGCCAAACAAGTTGTTGAATATTGTCTCTTTAACTGACTTCAATGGTTGATCTTTCAACAAAGCTCTGACACCATGTTGAAATTCTATGGCAAGTGCAATAGAATATGATTTTCTGCCATATAATTACCTCCTAATGATTGTCAAACAATATTTTAATGACACTACTTTCATTGAATAATTATACTCAGAAAATTTCAACAATAAATGCAACAAAAAAAGTGAAGATCATAGAAAGACAACCACGCATAATAGAGAAGAATTTTAACCTGGGAAACCCAACCTTGGGAGAAAACCCAACAATATTTTCTCAAGGAGAAATTATCTTTCGGCAAGGTTTACAAATCATAATTTGTCTAGAAATCCAAGTCAAATACTAGTCAAACTTGGTCAAACAATTGTTGGTCAAGCCAGTCAAACAAATCAAAAGCCAACGTTGGTGAACTTGGTCAAACTAACCTATGGTCAACTCTCAACATGCAGTCGAAGATGTGGTCAATGGTTCGCATGTGCGACCTTCTTGCGGTCATATTGTGGTTGGTCAAACCCTCGCAAGTGCAAGCTTCTTGTAGTCAATGTAGTATAGACCAGTAAAATTTACGGTCAACTGAATCAACTTCTTTCACATGTCCGATTGGTCAACTGTCCTTTCTTCTCATAAGTGCGGCAAGAACAAGAGAGATAGAAGTGATCATCTCCAACAAATTTCTCCTTAAATTAGAAAAGGTCAATGAGCTTGCTTTGTTGATTGACTTGCCTCGTACATCTCTGTGTTTTTATATATAGAACTCTAATGTGAGTGGACACCCATAGAGGTGGGTCTTCACCCCCTCACTTATGGAGCCTACATGACAACTCAACATTAGTCTAAAATTGTTATTCCACTAATGGGTAGAAACCCCATTAGATAAACAATTCAAACCCGCTCTGTAGAATAGATCACTCCACCCTAGAACTAGCAATGTGAGTACCGCAGGCCATTTACCCCTAGCCAAATCAGCATGGCCCCGTGGGTAAATGTATCAATCTCCCCTAGTCAAATCAACATGACCCCATGGGAGATGCCAATCCCTGGGCCATTCACCCCTAGCCAAATCAACATGGCCCAGTCAAATCAGCATGGCTTCTTTGGGTGAATGTATCATTCCCCCCACTAGTCAAATCAGCATGACCCCATGGGAGATGTCTGCCCCTAGGCCATTCACCCCTGGCCAAATTAGCATGACCCAGTGAATCAGCATGGCTTCTTTGGGTGAATGTATCATTCCCCCACTAGTCAAATCAGCATGAACCTGTGAGAGAATATCTGCTCGATGCTACAAAAGCATCAGAAAATTAAAGAGCCCTGAAAAAAGTTACTAGCGAAAATCTTGTGACTCAACTTACCCATAATATACTCATTTCACCTTTCAGCTCATGTTTCTCATTTCTAGTAACATACTAACAATTTCAGGAAGAAAAAACATCTTAGACTGAAAATGTATACGAAATGGAATGTAATTTTAAAATATATTAAAAGCAGACACAAAAAGGCATTAAATGAGTGAATGGTGCAAAGAATCACTAGTAGCAACAGAAAAGATATATAAACCATTTCAAATTTTCCATGAAATGAACCCACCATTATGCAATGCACTGAGCGACCTAAGTAAAAACACCTTTGGCAGTTGAGCAGCATAGAAATCCATAAGAAGGTAACTGGAATTACATTTACAAAACAAAGAAAAAATGTTGAACCTTGTTAATTAAATTCTAGAAGTCAAAAAGAGAAGCTAACTCCTTCCATCATGCAATAACAGAGAACTCCCTACCTCATGCAAGTAGTCTCCCATTTATAAAGAATTAACTAATACAGGAGACGCCCAACCATCTCCTTGATTATGATCATGCTTTGCAAAAAAAAAAGGCATGTCTAACAATTCAAAATAAGTCAAAAAGGCTCATTTATTGGAACTATGTAGATCACAAATATCAGGACATTAGTATGGTGATAGTCAACACCTGACAAATGATTGGCATATTACAATCCTTAAATGTACATATAACTATCATACACTTAAGATCATACACATAGCCTAGGTTGATTTCCATGACTTGCAAGACCTGTGGGAGCTGCACACCCTCCAGTCAGTCAGTAGATACCTCCAGGTATTTCAGTTGGTCAGTCAGTCAGACACCATGTGATATGCAGACCCTCCATTCAATTGGTCAGACAGCTTTTCCCATAATCTTTATAAGATCCTATGTGCAAACTTGGACTGATCGTGGTAGCCTGCATCCCTTTAGACAGTCGGGCTTGCTGTCACCATCCCCACACCCCCACCCCTCCACTTTTAACAAATAATAAGTATTGAAATATATCTCACCAACCCAACATGCATTTTCAGTAAAATAATGAAAATATCATGACCCATCTTATAACAATTGAACGTACATAAAATTATTATACGATTAAGATCACACACATAGCCTAGGTTGATTTCCATGAAGTGCAAGACCTGTGGGAACTGGACACCCTCCAGTCGAGCAGTGGAGGCTTGCATGCATTTCAGTTGATCAGGCAGTCAGATCCTGTGGGATATGCAGATCCTTCATTCATTTGGCCAGACAGCTTCCCATAATCTTTATAGGATTCTATGTGCTAACTTGGAATGATAGTGGTAGCCTGCATCCCCTTCAAATAGATCATACAGAATTTTTAAGGCCATTCAGTCAATCACTCAAACAGACCCTCATATCACCAACCCAGCTTGCATTTTCAGTGAAATAATGAAAATATTGTGAGGCCTAGAAATACCAAGGCTTAGCTATGCACTCCATCACAAGTATTAGGAAATGCATGTGATAATGGCTGATTGTCTATTTTCAGCCTGTGGACAAAGTATGCTAGCAGCCATTTAATTAATTAGATTTTGTCAGTTTCTTCTTTTTATCTTAGTTCAGTTTAAAATTTAAATGACAACCCCACACCTTTAAACCTTGACACATTCACTTAGGTAAATGTAGAACAATTAATTTCACCCATATTAGCAAAGTTGAATATCAGTCACATGTGAGTTACACATGAAAACATAGATGTCATGAGTTACAAATTACCCTCGAACAAAATTTTCAACAGTAGAGTGTGCAAAACAGAATTCCTTACCTGTAACAAAAATGACAAGGATCACAGCAAAAAATATACTTCCACCATCAAACCACCCTTCCTTAATGCCCTGCAAATTTCAAATACAGAACCATGATAAGAGACTAAAAACTTCAGACTTGATAAGGACAAATGCGTAAGAATTACGTATATAAGACAGATCATACCTCAAAGATTCTTAAAAAGTCAAAATGCTATAAAGTTCATAATTTGTTATATCATGTGATATATTGCAAAATCAGAGTCACAAAAGGTTAGCACTGCAATTAGCAGTAAAGAGCGCGCCATCCTGTAGCACTAGTGACTATATACATATGGAAAGAGAGAGAGAGAGAGAGTCCACCCAAGGCATGTTGCCAACAGGGAGGGATCCCATAAGTCAAAATTTCAAATACAATTGAATTCCTTGAAGTGGTATAAAGTTCAGCCAGTTGAGCCACACTCCATCCAGATATTCTAGGGAAGAGGGAGTCTTCCTGCAAGCTTTTCCTTGGAATAAAAGGACACACAGATCTTTAATCTAATACTCGCATAGTTGGTAATATGAGATTAGAACTCACTTCAGTTTTTATGCCGAAAACAAGTGACAGGGCCGCACAAACCATCAAAATTATGAGCGTTGTGTCTTGTAATGCCTCCCACACGAAAACCTAAAAACAGATAGAAGCTCAGACATATACATAACTAAAATGCCAATTACAGAGAACCATAATTACTTCTGTAGAGCAAATATAAACTTTGAACTACTGAAGAATGCAAAAGAAAACATTACAAAAAAATTGCGTGCAGCCTTTCGTGGATACGAGTTCTCTCCATAAGCATTCACTCGACGTTGAATTTCTTCTGGAACTTCATTAATACCCTTCTCCAGATCAGTATGTAATAGCTTGGCTACTTCATTTACCTGTTAACATTTCAGGTTCTTGCTGCAATAACTACCTCAGCAGGATCTTCAAGCATAAAGTTATCTTTATTGAGAAGTGCAAACAAAATTAAATTCTCAAGTATCTTTCTCAACTTACCCCTCCCAGCTGCTGTAGACAATTCAGGTCATGCTCTCTAACCAAGTTTGCAAGTGTTGTTGGTCCAATTTCAAATCCTTCTGGGGGAGCTTCTAATAATGGCAATAATCAAGAGTTTAACATGTGCATGAGATATGGGAAATATACAACATGATCATAGATTTTCCTTCCACAGAGCAACTTGTGTGGCAATTACAAAATTACAAGAAGCATGAAATATGTTGAGATAGAGATATCAAAAATTCTCGGTAAATAGGACATCAAACATAAAGCTACGTCTACACACAGGATATTTAAATGCAATTATTCTTCATTCCAAATGTATCCTGGAGCCATATATATCAGAAATATCAGTGCATTGAAAACTATCTGCAGTGTCTACTCAGAGATAACCAAAAAATACAACCATGAGTGTCAATAATCTAAAACTAATACCCAAAAACCCACAACATTAGAGCAAAGAAAATATGATGTCAAACATTATTTATACTGCATAAAGCACCTGGGGGTCTAGTAAGTTCGCCAAAGTTCTACTACATGAAACAATGAAAACGATTAAACCATCATGATATGATTTGGATGCCCGTTGAAATTTCAATGTGGGCTGCTAATCTCATCCATTTTAGTCAACTGAAAAGCATTTAATACAGGTGGGATACATGGATTCACAACCATGTTCTATTATTACATTCAAGTCATTCTTCCAAACCATGCATAGACACATGAAGATATACCAGTCATTTTGGTGAGAAAGACTAGTCTATAATTATCCTGATTCTTCAATGATGGCCAACCAATTTCATCTGTTTAGCATATAAAACCATGTCCTTTAGTTAAGACACAAAAGGATCAAACTGTTTTAATAGCCAGATAAGGAAAATTCTCATACCCTCCTCTTTCTTTAAAATTTGAACACCTTTCTTGAAGAGCTGGACTGCCTGAAAGAATGAGCATAAATGAATCAGGAATGCTGTATGCTTAAAATTCCCTGTGCCTTTATAGAAGAAAAAAAAACAAAGCCAATATTACAGATCACTTACCCTTACAGCTTGAGCACTGGCTCTGACCTTTCTTATAATCCGTTCTCTTTCCTCAGCCCTTTTTAGATCTAAAGTATACCTAAACCGCCGAGATGCATTAAGAGCCAATGTTGCTTGCTGCATGTGTAATATGAAGCATTGATTAGAAAACATGGAGCTGACAAAAAACAAAAAGGCCTAAACAAACATGTGAAGTCTCTCACTAGGTTACTGCCGAGATATTCAATTTCTATAATTCTAATTTCTCACCACTAACCATCAAATCACATTATGCAATGGCTATTTAATAGCAAGGGAAACCATAACGAGACAAAGGAGTAATGTAACCTCTCTCTCCCCCACATCTCCGAGCAAGAAACATTTTAAGTATGGAAAATGATATGAAGTATAGCTTCTCTCTCTCCAATTTTCCACATCTGTTCTTCTGTGTGTGTAAAACAGACATGGCATCAGAGCCACGGTAGAAAAGGAGGTGGAGAGACACCAACATTGGCAGCAGGTGAAGGCCCAAGGACTGGTTTATCCAATGATCGTTCATGGAACTTCAACAAAAATGCTGAGGATGCAAGTGGATGAAGTACAATAATATGTGTGCTAACTTACCTCATCATCCATTACTTGCCTGTTGTTGGCAAGGTGTACATGTGCCATCATCCTTGACACTAGAAAAACTACATGTCACCCTACCAAAATCTGTCCTTTAGATGTCCTTTACCGTAAGGTAATGTACTGTGCATGTTTTAGAGGGTTAAAAGTGGATTTACATACCCCAAACCTACAAGTGTACAAAAAGGGTATCAAAAATCAAACACTCAAATAATTATAAACATCAAAAAATTAACTTTGTATCTAAAGCTATTAACCCTTAACTTATTCCTTAACTTATCTCTAAATGGAGATCAATCACCCTCTTAAACTTCTCATATAAGTCTTAGTGAATATCACTATATGTGAAATACCTACTCCCTTAATTTACCAGAAGCACTCAATTTCTGGTTAATTATTTTTTACATATTGCCTAAAACTCCTAAGAAATAGGACGATTAACATCCTTCCAACACTAGGGCCTAAATTTTTCCTTCACAAACTTCTATTGTGGCATTTTCTAAAAGAAGACTCTCCTTTTTCTATGATATACAACATAACTGCAACAACCTATTGCATATTTTTGTGGACAATAACCCCCTTCAAGCATGCCATCTAAATAAAATCTATTGCTCATGAAACCCATGAAGCAAGACATTACAAAAATAATTTTAATTTCTTCTTTTCATCATTTACAAAGATCATAATTACATGCCATTATGAAGACCGAACCTAGTTACATTTTACCACAGAGGCATGCTCAAGTATCCCATTGGAGCAAATAGGAACTTGCAGAGGATTCAGTAATTGGATAGAGGGAGAAATTTTGGTCAGGGTGTGAATGTTGACTATATTGTATCTTATTATTGCTGGAATCTGTGTTGGACGTTTATTGTTTGGTTGACTGAAGCATTAGATCATTTAATGCTACTTGCTTTCTTCAGTTTATTGCATTTGTGCATTGAAGAAGTTTTCCAATGTATTGTTAACATCCTACAAAACCCTAGTGCTAAAATTACCCTAGACCACAACACTTTTAGACTTCAAAATAAAATGCATCAGGACAATAAGAGAGGGAGGTCATAATTCACATTTCTTAGCATAAAATTGCTTAAGGCCAGAATCATGACCTTCACAACCTTCATCAATTCGATAATGAACAGAGTTAGAACTTAGAATCTCCCCTGCCTTGGGATTCTAAGAGAAGGAACATGGTCCCAAAATGCAATTTACACAGATCGTAAGCTAATTTAGAAAATCCCGATAAACGATCCAGCTTCCCTAAACTTATGTAGGTTGGCATACAAGTCCAGGGCCATCCACTGATCAGTTTGCTATTCATGATTAAAAACACAGGGTTCTATACTTGATACAAAGAAAATTATGGTCCATTCAATTCAATGCATGCCAAATATCTACAATTTGTAAATAGAACACATACTCCATAATCCGAGTACACAATATATGCAGCATAGTCCAGGTATTCATTTATCACTCGACATATAACATAATTTGTAAGTCATGAGTTCTATAGCATAATTAATCACACTAGACATTCAGATAGCCATGGGCATCTCGCGGAGTTTAACCATGAATGTTTAAAGATATAATTGTTCATTCATGAATCATATATATTAGATTGCTATCACAATTAAGCATATCTCATTATTCAGAAAACAAATGAGCATAAACCATTCTACTTATTTGAATGAGTTAAATTTAGTTGGCAAATGGAAAAGGGACTCTCATTCTCAACCCAACTATAGGCCAGCTACACTGAGATCTATCTTGCAACTTACCACCTCCAAGCCGAAACCAGAGTCTGAGGAACTGATTGCGCAAGGGTAACCCACCAATGCATTGGTCAAGCTCTTAGGAGCTTTGAGACACAAAGCTTCACCCAAATTTTAGAGAATTGTGTGTGTTACTAAGCTTCAGAGGATTGATTTCACTTTGCAGGTGGATTAACAAAAAATTGACAAGCACTAGTGGTTTCACAGCCACCAACAAGCACTAGGTGATTAGGCTATTTAATAGGAAATAAGTGTGCTCTAGTGGTTTCACAACCAACAACAAGCACTTAGTGATTCACTATGTGGGTGGTCATGGTTTAACAGCGAATTGGAAAGCACTAGTAATCTGAGTATTTAATAGCAAATGGACAAGCACTATTGGTTTCACAGATAAAAGCAAGAATCTAATGGATCAAATGGTTTAATAGTATATGGGCATATACTAGTAGTTTCACAGCCCAACGCAAGCATGCAACACTTCTAATTCAATCTTCGCTTCCAAGCAAGTAACATTGGTTTAAAACAAAGGACAAATTAGTGGCCTAGCACAAGCAAAGAGCTCTCAGTGAATTTGCACCAACACAGGTCTAAAAAGCTCTAACAAAATTCTCAAAGGCACAACCAAGAGGAGCTCTACGTCCCATGTCACAACCGAGAGGGCAATGGTTGGCTCCACAGTGCCTTCTCTTCCAAATCTTGTCTCTTCATGCCGCGAAAGGGGAAATCAAGATGGGCACCACCCAACAAATTTGTCTTTTCATAGCACAATCAGTCGGTGAGTGGTGAGTGGGGATCTGCCAACTCCAAATTGGCCCAATTAAAAAATTAGTCAAGAAAAATGGCTTTTCCTAGCTATGAAAGCTCCAACATTAAATTCAACAAGATAAGGCTATGGATTTCCAAGTTAAGCAAGTGAAACCAGTAATCTTCCCTCAAACTTTGACCAGTCGATCATCCCTTTTCTACAGCAAGTTCAATTTAGTTAAATTAATAAATTCCAACTGCTAAAACAGAGTTCTTGCCAGCAACAAGAACCCACATTGGATTCATAATTTCATAGTCACATAAAATGTTTACAAATGCAAAAGCCAATACAGGGGATGTTACATGACTCATATATGCATTTGTTTTGATTTTATATTAACTTCCCACTCACACCTCTTACTTGTTTTGCAAATGTTGTCTAAGACTTTCTTTTGGTTCCACCTATTTTTTGCAAGCACTAACAGAAAGATGAGCACAAACAAGAGCCTGAGAATATCAATGGAGAGACAAGAACCCTTGGAGGGGTTAGCACTTCATAATTCCTCCAGGCCGAGGAGAGGAACCCAAAGGTAAACACAAACCACTTTAAAACTGGAATCTAGCCCTTCCAGCTTCAAAGAGGGCTCTCTCTATATTAATCTTCAGTCACTTAGATGACTAGTTGTCTTAGTTTTTGGACTAGGTATTGAGATCAAGGAGGATTAGGTTTAACAATTTGATGGTAGGGAAGAGGGAAAATCCATCGGGCATGGAGTCATATGGAGCTAATGTTTTTCAGTGATAGGATGAAAAAAATGAGGAATCTTTAGACAAGGGTAAAGTAGGCAATCCTTCTGGTGTTTTTTATCAAATTTCGTTGTAGAGGGGTGAGTAGAACAATAGTGGAATTGACAACATCTAAAGCATCTAGTTGAGGATGAATTCTAGATGTCACAATGAAGAATAAACATTAAATGTTTAGTAAGCTATAACAAAGTACTTAAAAGTGAATTCTGAAATAAATCCTTGTTTAACTAAACATGAAGACATCAAGCATGATTATAACAAGAGAGAAATTCACATACACATGATAATACATCACCATAAGCAATTGACACATGAATCCCTGTAAAAGTTGACTTAAGCATTCATCATTCACTGAAACTTTAATGAAGATATACAATGCACAATGTCTTCTTTCTCTAACTCTGACCAACCATTTGCTTAATCAAAATTACATCACATATAGATCAAAAACAATCAGTTTCTTCCTTTAGGAACCGAATACCCTCAAAAAGATTAAGTTTCTACCTTCAGCAGCGAATGTAGAACTACTCTCTAGAAACTAAGAAATTGTTTTGACTAAGAAATTCTTAAACAAATTAAATTATATATATGCATAAAAATGATGCTCGAACCTCCCAAAGCACTTCAAGACATTTGTCATGACCAAGTCAAACCGTTGACTATGTGGAAGCGCAGCAACTTCACTACACTACTCCATTCTTCAGCAAAAACGCAGCAACAAAAGCGCAGTGAATTAATGGTTTGCAAGCTTTCAGTCATCCATGAACGTCTTGATGAGCCAAACAAGTAGAAAACAACTTCCACATCATCAAACACCCACTGGAAAACACCTCTCTCAACTATATACTTCCACCCATCAAAATTATCATCTACAGCACAAGCGCAGCGCCTAAGTGCAACGAATTTGCATATTCATATATTTGACTAGGTATTAGGGGTCTTCGAATGAAGAAAATAGCTTGTTGATGATACTAACAATCTTAACAACCTCCTTGAGCCTTCATCCATAAGAATCAACACAAAAACCCCGATCTTCTACTAAAACTTTAATGTTTTGACAGTAGCGCAGCGACTATGTTCCGTTATTATGTCACTTGCCTTTTTAAAAAAAATCCAAAAATTGCAGAGGATGTGATTATATAGGCTAATGAAGTAAAAGAAAAAATTGTGTTAATTTCCTGTCCAAATTCAAACATTTGTTGCCTTAGCCAGCAAGTCCAAATTTCTTCTTTCTTCTTTATGATTTTCCAACAATGCCTCCTACAAATATTGCTTTGCATCCCTCAGCTCCTTCTTCAAGGTGAGATTTTGCCTACAAACATTCTTGAGTTGTTTATGCAAGGGAAGAGTTCTCTTCAGCATATACTTAGCCTCATACAATGTTGGTTCACAAATGTTCAAATGGTCATGTATCTTTTGTCTAGCTCTTTCATCTAGTTTTCTAAGCCTGGTGATTTCATTTTGAGCTTTCTTCAACTCCTTTCTCAACCAATGAAAAGTGTGCTTCGCTTTATCCAACTCAGTCGTCTTCTCCTCTTGCACTGACTCTTCTTTCTATGGTTGCAACTTCTTGGCTAAAGACCTAGTTTTAGGAATTCTTGTTGATGAGGTCTCTAGCTTTTGAATGTTCTCTATTGCTTCCTTTTCTTCACCTTTAGACTTAGTGGAAGATGGAATCGTTTTCATCACTGGTTCTACTTCATCCACCTTAGGTGTCTTCTCCAAAACAATCTTCTTTAACTCCATATTGTCATTATGTAGTTGGGAAATGAAGTGAGACTTTTCAATTGTTTCTACAATTCTACAATCTCCTTATCTGTGTCATCTGAAACAACATCCTCTGGTATAGTATCTAGAACTTCAGTTGGTTGTTAAGGTGTTTGCTCCATGGGCAATTTCTTTGCAGCAGCTCTTGTGATTGGTTTCTTAGGAACCTCCACCACCTCAAGAGAAAAATGAAGTTTCTTACCCTTTTTATTTTCTGATGGATCAACTAAAGTTGGTGGCCTTTTTACTGAGCTCTCCCTTGTTGATGGAACGTCCTTCGCCACAGATGAAAGTGTATCCTTTTTACTCCAAGGGCTATTTGGAAACTCAGCTGTAAAATTGGATGAATCCAGGAATGCTTGCCATGACTGATTCTTCTTTCTCAATTCTTCCACCACTAACAATTAGTCAAAGAGAAATGAAAGAGATTGGGCTCTACTTGACTTTGCTTACCTTGAACCTTATCTGCCATCTTACCAAGGCTTCTGACCAAGTAGAAATGCAAACTCAAAGGTCTTGTTCCTATGAAATGCATCAACGGCCTGAAATGATACTGGTAAACTCTCCCAAATCTGCCTCCACAAGTGAAATATCTTTGGATGGCCTTAAGAAGTCTGTTGTAAGGTTCTAGTAGATATTCCCTTGGCACAATAGCTCTATATTCCATGTTTTTGTACTTTGGCTTTAAGAAATCCTTGTAGTTGACTATGTTTAGAGGCATGCCCTTGAACCACTATTCTCCTTGTAGAGGAATCTCTGTAGCAGCTAAAATAGTAGCAACTACACTGGAAAATTCAACTCTCCAACTTTAACATCTACCCTAGTGAAGGCAAGCTCTTTTGTTAGTTGAACACTATAACCCTATATCTTCTCACAAAACCTAATGCAACTAGTTTGTTCAAAAGTAACCCTAATTGTTGGATCTGAGTTTATCAAGGCAAGGTCTTGAGGTTCAAAGCCTATTGTCTCCCCATTTATGCTTCTTCCTATCTGGAGTTGTCATGGCTCACAATAAAGGTGAATTATAGGGTTTTAAAAAGCAATTACAGTGTTTACCAACTAACAAAGCAGGAAAGCACAACAATAGTGTAGCAATTATGGAATTAGGGTTTTAGATGAGGGCTTATGGCAAACTTTGAATGAGAATTCCAATATTAACAGATTCAGACAACAAACATCAACTCCCAGACCCAAATGTAGCAGTTTGTTGTTTTTATTTGCAGTGGAAATTAAAAAACACAGGCATAGCAAGAAAGCACAATGCATAAGGCGAATAAGTTTCTTGATATTCTAGGGCAGTAGCAACAAGTTTCTGAGACTCCAAATCACTTATATTGAATTGTCAAGTTCCAAGATATAGGTGGAAAGTGAAATTTGAATGTTTGACAAAGGCAAAACACAAAATGCAACAACTATGCGAAAGCGCAGCAAATTCTCAAGGCACAATAAGGAAAACGCAGCAAGTTAAGGATCTGGAGTTTGCAAGGTTATCTGGGTGTTTTCCTCGATAGGTAAGGGTAAATTGAACAACATATAAGATGAATCATTAAGGAAAATGACGATTTGAAACCTAGAAGTGGCGATAACCTCTTGACTTGTAGAAGCGCAGCAACTATCCCTGAGTGCAGCAACTCCCCTACAAACTTAGCATAGCGAACTCCAAGTGATGTCTTGAATGTTTCTGGTCGAACAAAGAGCAGATCATCGGTTCCTTGAATGCTAAAACAAGCTGTTATACTATCCAGATGGTGTAAATCGGCCTTCAAGGATCATCATTGTGATTTGAAACTTGAATCATGAAAGTGCAGCAAAGGAGGATGCGCAGCGTGTCTCATATTCGTTGCAATGAAGGGTGATGTCATAGCACAAGCTTGATTTGACAACAAAACTAACTGGACTGACACCACTATTTTGTCTCAATGATGAGAGAATAACGACCCATGACTTTGGGTTACATATTTCCCTAAACTTTTTAAACCCAAACCCTTTTTAAACTATTGACACCTTGAATTTATTTGCCACTCAAACTAACACTAAGATTTGACCCCTATGACATCATAGGTGATATTTTACAAATTTACCAAATAATAGAAAAGACTAAGCTTGCTTTTGACTACTATAATATAGGACACTAACGGAAGGAACAATAATGGGGCCCATTTTGACTTGCCCAGTAATCCACTAAAAGACATACTAGGACTACTTTCAATAAGTTGGCAAGCCTATTGTTTTCGAGTTTATGTTTGTGTATAAATGAACTTGCAATAGAAGTATAGGTAGGACCCACATTTGTTGACACATGCGAGGCAAACTAATGGATTTTAACCAGTGATGCGGGGGAGCGCTCTTTCAAGCAATTTTGAGGTATACTATGGTTCAAGGGATGTTTTGAAGAGTGCCTCAAGTCATGCATGAGATTATTAAGGTGATGATAAAAGATTAGCATGTAAATTGACTCTAATGATGGAGACGTCTGCACTCTAAATGGCTCACATGTTGTGACTGAAAGAACAAAATTATGTTCAAGCCCTAATCTCCACCAGCTCGAAATTAAAAACTATTCGCGGCTCATATCTGCATGTGTTTTGATTCTATATGAAGCTACAGACGGTTGAACATGACTATGTCCTTTCTTCGAGTAAAAATAATCTTAACATGTGCACAATTATGGCCAAATGGGTAAAAATACTCGATATAGATCTCATACGACCCTCTAAGAAAGAAAATTTTAAATATATACACACTTACCCTCCATTTTCTGAGTCTTTCCAGTGGAGCTTTCTTGGATGGGATATTGAAAACATCGTTCTGCATTTCGTCTTCGTCATCGCTACTTTCCAATCCCTCAAAATTCTCCCACGAAGGAGATCCTCTAGGGGAAAATCTCCTTGGGTCTCCGGGACCTCCAGAGCTCATGACAATCTTGTTCAACCGCAGGAGAGATGACACCGGGCACAATATCAAAGCAGTAAACCACCTCCAATGCAAATCACAGCTTGCCTCCAACCATTTAACACTGTATTCAAACTAATATAGCCACTTTCCCAGCAGATCCTTGCGTTTGAACACGTTATTACTAAGATGAAATACTGTAACTGTTTCACGAGTTACACAATCCAAAATATATCTCATACTGCTCTCAGTAGGTCATATATTTACCCCGCACCAAATCAAACTTACAAATTGATACCCTGCCGATGAAAAAGAGTTTCTGATTAAAGAGGCCACGCATAGATGGTCTACCAAATTGCTTGTGAGACTATTGTTTCTGCGCTTCGCACTGCGTTTTAGAAATCTTACATGCAAGGCATCTGTCCACGGGCAAAAGAGACGTCACTTGTTCTACTCTCGCTGAAACTCTTGGAAATCAGATGAAACCCTTTTTGCCTCCCACCTAGGAGAGTGGCTGAACGGATATTCTTCGCTTATGCGGCCATTAATTGACCTCTGCTGTCTACTTTAGAATCCCTACAGCTCCTTTATAAAGTCATTTTATATTTTATCGCATAGAATGTACGGAAGGGAGATTGACAAGGAGCCCTGCTTCGAAAAGCGAAAGTTCGTGGAAGGTGCAGTACGTGTTTTGTGTAACGGTACATGATAGCAGTTACGGCGGAAAATAAAAATTAACATTCAACACACCTCACTCTCCGATATCGGACGCATGGCGACTAAGCATTCCATCATAGTTTTTAAGTTAATATTTTAAAATTTCATTATATGGAATCATTTCCAAAACATTTTATCCAGAAATAATTGACACTAGAATCTAGGGTCAAGATACAATCCCTTCAATTAACAAAACCATTTATGGGTGATTATGACGCAACCGTAATTTTTCTATCCTTTTTTATTGTATATAAAGAAAGACAAAAAAAAAAAAAAAAAATCTTTTAATCTTTAGTCAAAAATATTTTGTGGGACAAATTGCTTCCTCATCTACTTAATGTATTCGGTTATTTTTTTGTGAAGCTTCACAATAAATGTTCCCAGCTTTCCAGCGTCTTGACAAACTCTTCGCTAAATAGATTATCCCAAAAACTAGTTGCCAACCTATCAGCATAATTTTCTTTGTTGTGTTTGAAAGCCTCACATTATAAAATGAAATGTTTTTATGTTTTCACTTTTCCGAAGAACAAAAAATGCATAGTCTTTCCTCCCACACTTTTTTGGCATTTTCTAATGCCCTATTTCACAATGCCCTATTTGAGAATTAGTCTTTCACAGAGCAAGAAGAATTTTGGCTCTCCAAGAGATATTGGTCTCTATGTATGCTTTTGGTTGATAACTATGAGGGGGATTACAAGCTCTCTTTCTTCCTAGCTCATTATCACATGTACGTTTGTGGAACTTATACATAACAAAAGCTTTTATCTCTTTGCTGTTTATGGTACACTTGTTAAAAAATATTACACATTTACTAAACCATTTGTTATGTCGCTGCATACAAGTCTTTTTTATGTTGCACAATATGTCATTAAAGACAAACTTAGGCCTTCTACCCTACACCATAGCAATCGCTTCAATAGGAGCAGCCTCTGTTTCACTTAACAAGATAGCATAAAGAAATGCACTTTTAATCTTGAATTTGTTTGTAATCAAAAGCTTTTGAATTTTCTCAATTTGTTTCCACTGCATGTCAGATGCACTGCTGACCCATAATTCACAACTATAGAGAATCACTAGAAGCCCAAAAAGAGTTTGAGTGGTTTTCAGTCCACTAACTCTGCGTCTCTACACCTATTTTGAAAAGCATAAAATGTTTTCCAACCCCTTAAAGTTCTTTTCTTTCTACAAATCCTAGTTTAAATTTTTGTTGAAGTCAATTCTGAAATATTTATAATTTGCAACTTCTTCCAAAATATTTTATAATTCACAACTATAGAGAATCACTAGAAGCCCAAAAGAGTTTGAGTGGTTTTCAGTCCCATAACTCTGTGTCTCTACACCTATTTTGAAAAGCATAAAATGTTTTCCAACCCCTTTAAGTTCTTTTCTTTCTACAACCATCCTAGTTTAAATTATTGTTGAAGTCAATTCTGAAATATTGATAATCTACAACTTCTTCCAAAATATTTTATAATTCACAACTATAGAGAATCACTAAAAGCCCAAAAAGAGTATGAGCGGTTTTCAGTCCCATAACTCTGTGTTTCTACACCTATTTTGAAAAGCATAAAATGTTTTCCAACCCCTTAAAGTTCTTTTCTTTCTACAACCATCCTAGTTTAAATTTTTGTTGAAATCAATTCTGAAATATTTATAATCTACAACTTCTTCTTCCAACATATTGGTAATATAATTTTCCTTAAATTTCAAATTTATTATTATCCTTCAAATACATAAGAGGGAGATACATGTAAAATATGTAATGCAAAGATGGCATTTTACTACTCCTATCCCTGTGTTACGGAATGCAAAGTGCTTGGCTTGAGGGTGGATCGGATATAGATATGAATCCGCCCAAATCCGCGTAGGATGTGCCACGTAAATGGATCTTTCAAGTCCGGAACCATATTATGTAATCTTCACATGCGGGATTCCAAATAAATAATAATCCCATATAAATGAATATTAAAATTTGTGTTCTTGTAAAAATAAAATGTAGGAGTTGTTTTTTAATGAAGTTTTAGAAAGCATAAGGTGTAGATTTATTTTAACTTTAGATTTATTAAACCATTAAGTCATAAGAATTTTTTTTAATTTTATTTAAAAAAATTTGCATCCCAAAAAAATTATTACCCATCAATACTTAATTTTTAATTTTACCTTTTCTAATTTCTACTTTAATCAATACTTAGTTTTTAATTTTATTTTTTCTAATTTACTAAATTAAAAAGCCTCTTTAAACTTAATAAACCGTATAATTAAATAGATAAATTATGGATTACTTTTAACAGGTAGTAGTTGTACAGCATGTGATAATGCCAAAGGAAAAAAGCCATGAGACATAAAAATTCTAATTTTTAGTTTCTAATGATGCTAACAAAAGGTTTGAGACATTATTAAGTTTTTCTTGATGCTAGCAAAAGTATGATACATTATATGATAAATTATATGGATAATGGATACGTAGTTTTCTTTCTTGGGTCTACATAATTAATAATATTTTTTATATTATTATATTAAATTATCTTTATAATATTTAATCAATTTAGTTAAATAAATTTAATTATCATTCTATTTAATTTTTCTAAGCAATAAAATACATCCATTATAATATGTGTGAAATTAATTTATAGTAAATTTAAAAAAAGATGACTATTGAATTGACAATATTAAATGCGGGACACAGTACACATTATTTTAATAATTATTTAGGACTTATAGAATGATGATTAGTGAGATGCTCAGTTTTGTATTTTAATTTTTTTTTTGCTTGAGTATAATTACATGATATTGTGTTTTGTTTATTATTTAATTTATTTTAAAATATATATTTACGTTTATAAAATTTTCATTGATGAAAATTTACTTTGTATTACAATTATTTTTTTGCCACGAGGCATAATGCATGATAATTAATATTTATGTTTATAAATTATCTAATCAGTTTAGTTCTCATATTATAATTTAGGTTTGGTTCTTAAACTAAACATGACACGTTATCATTTCATTATTCAGTTCTGATGTTGTGACTTATGAATGGGTTTTGAATTTTAGAATATATTTTCTATACATAAGTTTTATCTATATTATATAAAATCTAGTTTTTCAAAAGTCTAATAGATTAGTCTCTATTTCCTTTCCTAGAGATTTAACATTATTGTTAGTATACACACTAGAAAATATAGGATGGAGGTAAATGTAAAATATATAAGACAAAGATGACATTTTACTACTCATCAAGTTGGACTCGATCCCTTAATGCCCTTAGAAGGTTGGAGAAATTCTGGGATGTTTTTTATGGGCTAACTTTGAAGGTCAAAGTAATTTCGAAAAAACAATTGAAACCGTAGTTACACACCAAATGATTTGGGCATGACGAGTATTAACATTACTTAAAAGCACAAGGCCCATGTTCAATATAGACTCTTAAATGCTATGAAGATTGGAAAGTGGTGATCATAAATTACATGAAGCATGGAATACCCTATTCAAAACTTCTTAGTTGGTCCTGATTTTGTGGGGCTTTATTATCATTCTTACGCCACTAAAAATGAAAGGACTTCCATTGTCGAATAATTTGATAGGCATTTGAAGCCATTAAACCTTTTTAGAAATGGTAGCTTTAATGTTTTCAAGGACGCATATCTTCTTACCCACCATCTATTTAGTGGTTATCTTTAAAGTTATTGCATAATGGATACCTTCTAGCTAGAATTCGATGGTTCTCGGCTTTAAGATTTTTCATACCATGCATTAACATAATTTTACATGTCTAATGCCAACTCTACAAATGAGGTCCCTTTTAAGAGTTGGATGCATGATCAATAACAATAATTAGTGTTTCACAGGGTCGCATCTCCCCACTTGGGGTTGAGCTTCTGAGCTCCCTCGTGTTCCGGGGACTTGGGATGACTGGATCGTTTCCCATGCTCTCAAAAAGTAGGATAGTCGCGAAAACTTGTAAGGGGGTGTTTCCTCAATTTTCGAGGCCAAATCCTCCAAATGGGTTCGTTACCTAGGCGAAAGGGGTCGTGTAGAGTTGTTTCCCTAGATAAAAATCGCAAATTTTTTTAATGAAACAAAAGGTTCCTAATTTTTATGAACTGGGAACGCAATGGGATGTTGATCCAAAGGATGATGCACAGGTAGATATGGAAGAGAGACTTGATGAGACATAGATGGTGTTGGTTGGTGTGCCACTTAAGCATGTTTGAGAATGCAAGTGATTCTGATTCAAATGGTGACATGGTTGATCATGATTTATTCATGCAACAGCTAGATGCGGAAACTAGCGGGGCATTACCTTGAGCAATTATGTTCATTTATGATTTATCATTTGATATGTTCTTATGTTATTAACTTATTTGTTTTTCTGTTTGAGAGTTGAGTTGTAGACTTCAGTTTATTTTGAGTCTTGATATATGATATATTAGACTTCATTGTTGACTCTATAAAAATTTGGCTCTTGATGTATCAAACCTGACTTTTATTTCAATATTCAATATGCATAGTTGGAACTTCGATATGGTTTAAACTTTAAAACTTTAAACATTTATTTTCATTCTACATTGTTAGCAGTTACATTGTACAGTTACAAACTTACATGTATGATGTATGATTATATTATATCATGCTTTTCATTTTAAATTTGTTTCAGACTTCAGTTATATGGTTCATTGATTTATCATTTATCCTTGATGATGTAAGTGTTATATATTATATAATGATAAAGATAGTTGCATTATAAATATTAAAATTTCAATGATATATCATATATTTTTATATTTAAGACCCTGACATCCCCCCACATTTCCTAAAAATTGGTGGGGAGCTTTTGCATAGGCCGTCCCTGTGTATCCCTGCTCTCTGGCCCCCACATCCCGAAAACTTGGTGGAACATTGATAATAACATAGTGATATTGCACAATGTCAAGGAAAACAATTAGATACTTTTTTGTTTAAATCAAGTGGCAAAGCTCTAGATAAATAGTGGACAAACTGGAAATGGAATGTTTTGAAGGCCTTATATATGTAAGTTTGTCAATGACTAAGTTATCTCTTATATGCTCAACCAAATAAGTTATGACTCCTCAAATCTAAACAGATCAAGACTTGGTTTATTAATTAGGGCTAAGAAAACTTTATTTTCCTAATCCCTTATTATAAGGAGGCTTAGTTGACAATTGACCTCTTATCGATTTAAGTCTCCCACATTAAGTGTCCCTTCTACACAAGGTCCAAATCTTAAACAACACTTTTTGTTTCTTCTTTGCCAAATAGACATAATGGGTTTCTTCTTTCTATGTTCATCTTTCCATTGTCCCCACTCCCTAGATATTCACTCTTTCCCTAGGTAAACACTAGTTTTTCATGAAGTTCCATTTAGCATGGCATGGTTTCTTCTATGTTCATCTTGTCCCCACTCCCTAAAGATCCACTCTTTCCACCAAGTTAATCTATGTTAACCTTTCCCTTGTCTCCACTCCCTAGAGATCCACTCTTTCCACAAGGTTAATCTATGTTAACCTTTCCCTTGTCTCCACTCCCTAGAGATCCACTCTTTCCACAAGGTTAATTCTATGTTAACCTTTCCCTTGTCTCCACTCCCTAGAGGTCAACTCTTTCCACAAGTAAGAGTAGACTTTTATGAATGAAATTCCAATTAGCATTGGAGGTTCTCAAAATAAAATCTTCTATCTTACCTCAAAGAAAGTAGATAGCATTATAAATAAGTTTTGCAATGCTCTTTACTTTTCTCCTATTAATAAACTTTTCTCGTGGGTTGAGAAAGTAAACTCTATGTTAACATGTTTCTACAAAGAATGTTCAAGTGCAAAAGACAAAAATAAAGATCACTAACTCTTATAATGTCGGGAAATTATGGTCTAAATATTATGGGCCCTATACATAATGAGTCCAATAAGTTGGTTGATTCCCTTATCACATTCCAAACAAATACAAATGACAAAATGTCAACCTTACCACATTATGACATAACACTACTAACGGTAACACAATACCTTATCAAAATTCCTAAGCCATGGAATCATGTGTTTTACACTAACTAATACAATTTTAAAACTAAGAAAACACCAAAATAAAAACTTCATTGCAACAATGAATGGGAAATCATTACGACTAAGCCCAAGCCAATAATAGCAAAAATGATATCATGCTTTGGAACTGATCCCTCAATGCAACTACATGATTTAGTAATACATCAGATATTAATTACAAACTTTGTTCTTTATATTAAGATGGCATGACATCTCTATTTTCTAAGGCTTCAAAACTTTGACTTCTCATGTTTTGGGTGAATTATTTAAAGAAATATGCATTAATTATTAGATGTTTTTTCCTTTTTAATTATGAGATTTTTTTTTATAAATTTCATTTTAGCCAAATTTTCTTGGATGTTTTTTTTTTCCAAAATTTCTTAAAATTATAGATATAAATATTTGATGCGTACATTGTAAAATTCTAATGTTCAACAAATTTTGGAAAGTTCAACTTATTTATATAATCAAAATAACATTTTAAAACACTCCAATTTATAATCCTCCTGGAAAATATATTTCAATGAAAAATAGCTTTTTTAAACCAGAAAAATGGTCGGCCATTGTCTAGGGATATATATAATATATATATGTGAAAAATAGCATTTTAAATTACTAAAATTTATAGTCTTACTTAAAAAATAGTCTTACTTAAAAATATGTCGGAAAAAAAAGAATATATATATATATATATATATTATATAATATGGGAATAAGAAAAAATATATATGAGCTTGGAAAAAAGGAAAAAGAATAAACTAAACTGCACCAACAATATTCCTTTAAGCTAATATGCTACCGGCGATTATTTTCAACAACGGATTTTTACCGTGAACAAATGCACGAAGATAAGGCATTTATCCCAAAGAAAATAGTACGGACCGCTTTAGAGTATCGAACTCGTGACCGTGTTGTTTGGGAAGCTATCACTGATTCCTTCAACTAAAACCTAAACTTCCACTTTGATGTTTCAACTTCGATAGAATTTGAATGGAAATGAATGCCTATGATCTTCAATGTAGTTTTCATTAGCCAACCCGTTTCAAACATTTGTTCAATGTCTCCTGAACTTTTAAATATGAAAGAATAGAACAGTATTGCCCGGGTGGAGCTGCGTAACATATGAGCCCTAAAATTCACTAGCTCTACATAAAAACCAGTTTCTTACAAAACCCAATCTCGCCTCAAACCTACATTTGTGACTAATCTGCAGTATTCTGCAGCTGGATTTAACATGGTCATATCCTTTCTTCTTCAAGCAAACATAATCTTTAACAACGCTATCCATAGGGATAACAAAATCGCTAAAAAGGTTCAATAGAGATTTTATTCAACCTTCAAAGAAAAGAGATATTTAAAGACAGACTTACCCTCCATTTCCTGAGGCTCTCCAGTGGTGCTTTCTTGTGAAGGATATTAAAAACATCGTTCTGTGTTTCGTCTTCGTCATCGCTGTGATCGAATCGCTCGTAATTCTCACACGCAGGGGATCGTCTAGGGGAAAGTCTCCTCGGGTTCCCAGGACCATTTGAGCTCATGACAATGTTTATTTCCACGCGCAGGAGAGATGACACCGGTCACAACAACATAAACTACAAAACGCTTTCAATGTAAATCACAGCTTGCCTTTATTTACCACGAAAATCGAACCGGGATCAAAATTTTCGGAGCAAAACTTGGCGTAAAAGCACGGTATGAGTCATATTAATGTGTTACTCTAACGGCTTTTCAAATTACTGAAAGCAAAATACCTATCATTCCCCTCTTCTCAACCCATCTCATATATGATATACCTACGCCCTTGTATTAAATCAAACCTAATTTTAACTCTGCATCACGCGCTTAAGTGTTGAACTCTAGTTTACAAAGCTGCAACTACACGCCACGCGTTATTTACGCTGTTTCCGCCTGTCCACCTTCACTTTGAGATTCGGCATGTGATACATCTGTAAACTAGGAGAAAGAGGTCTAGCGTTCGATTCTCGCTGAAATGCTTTAACGCGGACAAAACCCTTTCGGTCCTCTCCCGTTACTGTAACTGATATTCCCCTTCCTTCAACTCTCTCGGATTCACTGGCATCCGTAATCCATATTCAGAGTCGCTCCATTAACGCAATTTCATTTCGCCTGTATAACAATTATATTTTGCCGGTAAGAATATCAGACAAGATGCTTTTATCTATTTTAATAGTTCAGGGCGGTTTCTCTTTAAAATCAATAGAAGCTGCATGTAGCAGATTTACTCAAGCTTTGTTGTTAAAGAGCATGTTGCCCCTTGATGATGATGGTAATGTGTTTTGCTCAATCACTAGCGGTTGGTTGGACCGCGCAGAGATTGACGAAAGTTTACTCAACCCCGTCAGAACTCTGTTTATAAATCTCAACTCCATCTTGAGTCACTATGCAAAGATCCCTTTTTATTTGGTTTGTAGTCTACAGTTTTCCCTTTAACTTTTCAGAGAACCTAGACATTTCCCGGAAAGCAGCAGTGTCCAAATCAAGAATTTCCGAAGTGAAAGTACTTTCACTTTAAAAAGGTGAAGCGAGATATCCTAATATGGTGATGCCACCGAAGTGATATTGTCTGATATTTACGCCACATTTATCTTGGTAGTGAGATGACTCCAAAAGCTTTATTGTATGTGTCCGATCCATCCTCGCATATTTATACTTTACAAACACATTTTACTTGAGTTTGGGTTGGGTCATCCATCTATGTAGTGGCCTTCCTATTCGGATAATAATTTTTGTACTAAAATAACGATGTGAAATTTTTATTCTTTAGTAACGATGTGAACTATTATGTAAAGATTTATATTAGGAAATTATTATAATTTAAGATTGATATGAAACTATTATGTAAAGATTTTTATGAATTTTCGTTGTTTCAAATATTGATGTGAAATTTTTATACATTAACAATGATGATGTGAAATGTTATATAAAGATTTTTATTGGTTTTTGTTGTTCTGAATATTTATATTAATATAGAATAATAAATCTTTTTTATATATTTTAATATTTTTCATAAATATTAATTATTTTTATTATTAATATTTGATTATTTTAATTAAGCATATACATTTTTTTATTTGAATGTATTTTGGTCCTCAACCAATATTTATATTAATATATTTGGATTATTAACTATACCATAATTTCTTTCCAATTGAAATGTTTGGTCATACAATTCGGGTGTTGGAATTTGGAGCAATGGATAAAGGACCCTACCAAATCCTATCGCATTTAAAAGGAGAGTGACATGCTGATCCCAATCGGAAAAAATGGAAAATAATATGATTGAAAATCTTAGACAAAAGGAAACCGACATCAAGGGCCGGTCTACCACATGGTAGGCCATATAAAAGTTCGCCTCTCCACCCACCAATGTGGACTTAAAAGTCTTCTTTTCTGAATCTAAAAACAAAATATAAATGGATCTCTTTTATCACCGCCTAACGTAGTGGACATAATTACGCTAGGAATGACTCATTTAAACACATTAAAATCATGGATGAAGAACTTGTATCACCTTCGCACATATCTTGCCAAGATAGAGATCTACTTTATTAAGTTTTTAATACACGCTGTTTTTATGAAGTTAATTGCAGTGTTTCAATGATTTGGCTATGTTTAAATGACTTAGTGGTTGGAATTAGTAATGTTAATTATAATATTTAATCATAAATTATCATCTTGAATTAATATTTAATTATCATGTTTAATTATAATTAATTATGTTTAATAGTGATTAGAAAATATCAATGGGTTAGTTAATCAATTAATTCTGAAATTATGTTCCAACCATTATTAGTAGAATAAATACATAACCAAAGTCCAACACAAAAAAAATAGCGGAAGCAAAAATTATTTGATCTGAATCTCTCACACACACAAATTTATGCCCAATCAACAATTCTTCATTAATAAATTGGTCACAAAACTTACTTGAGTTCTCGTATTAGAGATAATGGTTCAACTGAGAAAATACAAAATTGATCACCAACCTCATTTCACTCTCCTGGACCTAGCAAATGCTCACTAAGAAGTCTCTCTCAATTGTGTGTTGTTGTTGTGTCTTCTCCTTACATTATCCTCACCTTTATAACTTTGCATTGAGACAAAACCCTAACTTCAAAGTGATGGACGGCCAAGATTAGATCTCGCCTTCCTTTATATCGACAACTAAGATTAAAAATTTATCACTAAAGTAAATAGTTTACTTTCTCTAAGTTTTCATTTTAGCTCAATAAGCCAACATATAATTATGTGATTTCCTAAGTTTAACTTAGGCTAACTTACATCAACAAATATTCTATGGTGAAATGTGGGTGACTTCTACACACCTAGACATAAGGCAGTGCATAAAAGGCAGCTTTATGTTTTTTGTCAGGACACCAGTGTTGAATTTTTGCTTAAATTGAGAAAGAGGATCTCCTTTTAAACTTGTCGTGATATGTTTGTCAGGACACCCGTGTTGAACTTTTGCTTATAGAGTATGTAATTGTATAGTTATTTACTTGTTATGACCCTCCACTATGTGTGCCCTAATGCGTGTTTGTGGGCACTGAACCAAGGCCCTGCTTGTGTATAATGGATAACTTAATCATTTGTAATTTGATTAAGTATTTATTTTAGGTTAAGTCCAAGACATTCACAGTTTCAGTCGATGGTCTTTTCGATCATCCCTCGCCAAGTCCGAGTTCGGTGACCAATGGGAATGGCCATTCAGAACCTAATCCCAAGAATTGTAGGTCCAAACTCTATTTTAACTTTGTAGAATACCTTTTGAACTGCGACCCGAATTCCGGACCTGTTCTAAAATACTCTTTGATTTTTTGGTCCGCCCCAACATGTTATAAAAAAAATTGACCAGCTAAAAATTCATTTAAATAGTAGGCAGAAAAATTGGCTTAAAGCCCTTTTCTAACTTTTGGTTTCGATCAAAACCCTATTTGATTTTATGTTTCGCTGAAAATCACTCGAGTACTGCAAATTATTGTAGATTGTTGTTTAAAAATTGCACTTTGTTTTCTTATATTACCTGTAGGGCTCATCCATTTCGTTGCCTCCCATCTTAACAATGAATTACCTGTAGAGTTCATCCAGTTCCTGCCTCGAGTATGGGAACACCTCATCACACTTTATTTTCACATTAAAAGGAAAAAATATATTGCAAATATAAAAGAACCATTCAAAATGCATCAATCACTTGCAGATTAAGTTTAGCAGACATAGAAGTTAATCGAGACCTTACAATGCTACGTTTTAACGTTCTTTCACATTAGTTTCTTTGTTAAGAAGACCATCATTCCTATTAGGGGTTAAATTTGACGCTCGTATGCCGGTATTTCGCATTTTTACCCGTAAAATATGTTTTAATCTAAAAATATAAATAAATGAGAGGTATGGTAAATAAATAAAGCATAATTAATAAAAATATAAATAAATGAGAGGTATGGTAAATAAATAAAGCATTTTTTATATTTACTCCATAAGTCACCTTATATACATGCAAGGATGTAAACAAATAAAAATATAAGTAAAGTGGAGGTATGGTAAATAAATAAAACGTCTTGTTATACTTACTCAAAAGGTATGGTAAATAAATAAAAATATAAATAAACTAGACGCATGGTAAATAAATAAAACCTCTTTTTATATTTAGTCCATAACCCTCATTCTATTTATGAAGCCTCAAGAAAGAGGTTTTATTTAAGTGAATCCTATGGGCCAAATACCATATTTGTGAAAGAGGTATGGTAAATTAATAAAAATATAAATAAGCGAGAGGTATGGTAAACAAATAAAACATTTTTTTATAATTACTCGATAAGTCACCTGTATTTATGAATGATATGGTAAATTAATAAAAATATAAATAAACGAGAGTTATGGTAAACAATTTTTTTTTTAATACCATGCAAAAAAAACATTATTAACCCTAATATTAGTATTAATAAAA
>APFE031608266.1:91473-175290 GCA_000404065.3 Pinus taeda
GCAATAAAATATTATACATTTGACTTATGATATATGATAGATTTCTTGATTCATTATATAAATTTTAAATGTTATAATTTACACGAATCAAATTTGTTAAGAAAATTTTAAAATTTTTAATACATTTAAAAAACATTTTAAAAAACTAAATTTTTCGATTTCAATCAAAACAACGCTCTTTTTTTAATACTTTTTACGATACTATTTTTTCAGAGAGAAAAATCTTCATAGTATTATATTGAGTCAATATAAATAGTACATATGAGAGACATCAAGGGCCAATACTAGCGTCCTTGCGAGCATATGAAACCAAAAACTCACAGATATAAGACCTCCCTTGGAGATCAGAAACATGATCATAACAAAGACAGTCTTAACAAAAAGCAAGGAACAAAACAGATAAGTAAATACTGAAAGCAAAAAGAGAATATCTGCGTAGCAAGTCTGGATAGGGAAGAAAAACAAAAAGATCAGATCATATTCCAGGGATGAAAAAATCCTATATGAAGCAAGAACGGTCATCATCAGATATCATCAAAGACCAAGAACCAGGCTCTAATGACAGTCCTTCCTTCAACAGACGGTCAGCTTGAACATTAATGGAGCGGGGAATGTGGTTGATAGAGCGTTGAACCAATTTATTCTAGAAGTACATAATCCGATCCATCCACCCTGTTAGATGAGGAAAACTGATATGGCAGGCACCCCTAACATGGTCAATCATGATTTTTGAGTCTCCAAAAATTGAAATGTTCTGAATCTCCATAAACACACAGAAGGCAAGCAGTCCAACAAGAGCCCTTGCCTCAACCAAGTTGTTTGTACCACTCCCCCCGTTCCAAGATAAAAAATATTACAGCTTCTCGTCCATGATTACATGAACCACACATCCACAAATATTGAACTGTTCTGCCCCATCAAAAAAAGCATAGGCCATAAAATTGAGAGGGTCTGTCACCTCAATTTTTTGTTGCGATTTCATCTTGTGCTTTTTAACAGGCAACATATCGTGAGTGGATAAAATATGTTGCATAGAAGACATCAGAGGCTCTTTTGAATCTTGGAAGATCTTGGCATTCCTCCATTTCCATAAGCTCCATAAGACTGTGATAAACAAAGAACGCCAAGAATCCTTTTGCGCGCACCACCATTGAAAAGCATCCTGTACTGAAACAAAAACACCATGAGGAAAACCATAAAGCAGAGACAATTCATACCAGATTTGAAGAGAGGAGTCGCATTGGAAAAACATATGTAGGTTGGATTCCTTCGTTGCTTCACACATAGAACATCTACTCGGACCATGCCAACACCTCTTTCTCAAGTTGTCCCATGTCAAATTGCGGTTGTTGAAAACCAGCCACAAGAACAATATCATTTTAAGAGGGCAACCCAATTTCCAGATATTATGGGGGAATATAGAGCAGGTGATAGAAGCCTTGGAATAAATCATGTCAGCATATATGTCTTTTACTCTAACAGGCAATTTTGCATTTGGAACATTCCATATAAGTTGGTCCGCAATTCCAAAACGATGGATTCCCATGCTGGAGAGAACATTTTTAACTGATTTCCATTCTGTATGAAGCGTGACAGGCAAGTGAAGATCATGTGCATCTTTCAAATAGGTATAGGGCCGCACCAGGAAGAAATAAGTTTATCCCATGTATAAGGTTTTTGGGAAGCAAGTGCGCTCACGACCGCCAGCAATGGTGTCTATGCTGATGAAGATTCGGTTGCCAGAGAAAAGGTTCCATCTCAAGTGCTGTAAGAAGTATTGCTGGACTTTCCTAAGACTGAGCCATATAGCAGAACCATGGCTAATTCCGATAGTTCCCCTCCTATAACAAAATTCCAGATCTTTGCCTTGCAGATATTTCTTTCTAATAGATGCACTCCACAGACCTTCTCCATAAATGGCTCTCGACAGCGTTTTGCATAATAGCGCTCTGCCAAAAGAACGCATGTCAAGCAGGCCCCATCCGCCATGCTTCTTTGGCATAGAGATCTTTTCCAACTTCGATAGGTGAATTTTAATTTGACTAGAACTTCCGCCCCAAATAAAATTTGCCAACAATCTATTCATCTTGAGGATAATGCTAGCAGGAAGGAAGTAAATATGAGCCCAATACACCGCTAACTGTGCTAAGACTGACTGAGATAGAATAAATCTCTCGGCCAGAGAAAGAGCCATGTTTTCACATGCCGAGATTTTATTATAGAACCTATCCAGTATCCATTGCCAGTCCGAACTGGAGTAACCTTTAGCCTTTAATTGAAAACCCAGATATTTCATGCCATCTTTAATCGATTTCGAAACAATACCAAGCAGATCAGCAATCCAGATTACCATTTCCATGTTTGTATCATTATGGTGAAGGGAAGATTTTCCTTTGTTAATATATAACCCAGTGGCCCTCTGGAATCTATTAAGAATGTCATTGAGGCAGATCCATGACACCCTGCACAGCATGGCGAAGATGAGCACATCATCAACAAAAAGATTATGTGATACATAGATATCCCTGCAAATCCTAACCGGCTTGCATCGTTTTTCGGCCACGGCTCTGTTAATCTGTAGACTGAGAGAGTTCATCGCCAATATAAAAAGAAGAGGGGAAAGGGGGCACCCCTAGCGAATCCCCCTTTCCGCTGGAAAAAAAGGAGAAGGTATTCCATTTATAAGCACCGAATAATGGACATTTTCTACACATGACATGATCAAATTTGTGGATTGAGAGCTTAGACCAATTTTAGCCAGCAAACACCTCAGGAATCCCCAATCCAAACAATCATAGGCTTTCTGCAAATCAACTTTAAGAATGGCCACATCCATCGTCCTTGATATCATTGAAAACAGGGTTTCCTGTGTGATAGCAACAGCATCCAAAATGTTGCGGCCCTTTAAAAAAGCATGTTGGTCCTTGGAGAGGAAAGAGGCCAGTGTCGGTTTCAATCTCTCTGCAATAATTTTGGAAATGATTTTGAAAGATATATTGCATAAAGATATCGGTCGAAAGTCATGAAAAGATTCTGCTTCATCTTTTTTTGGAATAAGAGCAATCAGAGTGGATGATGTGTTGTGGTGAATACTTCCAGACATACGGGATGCCTCTACCATCCGCAGCAGGTCATTTTTGAGGATGTCGAAGAATTGGATATAGAACTCAATGGTCCAGCCGTCCGGGCCTGGACTTTTGTCCTTGTTGAAAGCTTTGAGAATGCCAAGAAGTTCCCCTTCAGTGATTTGCTGGAAGAAACTCGCGTTACCATCATCATCAAACATTAATGGAGCCAATTTGATCGCCCAAAGAACATCCTGAAAATCGCAGACTTCCCTCCTTTTGTATTGATTTTTAAAATGTCGCACTGCTTCATTTGAAATATCTTGTTGGGATACGAAATAACCACCCTTTCCATCAGAAATTCTCCAGATTGTGTTTTTGACCCGCCTTGCATTTGCAACTTTATGAAAAAAACTAGTGTTCTAATCGCCTTCCTTCAGCCAAACTGCCCTACTTTTGAGCCTCCAAGAAGCCTCGTTATGTTGAAGAAACTTTTGTTTTCTTATCTCTAGATCCCTTATGCAACATTTGATACTGAGAGGAAGATCATTTTTACAGGTGGTCCCTAAGAGGTGGTCCAGCTCCTTTTGTATGACATGGAGCATCTGTCGGTCCTTTTTTTTCTATCTTTTTTCCATTCCTTTGACACCTTCCTCAATATCACCATTTTTTCCCTTAGAGACATCAATGGAGGGGAAGAATCTCTTAACGATAGTTCCTTCCACGATTTGGATATAATCGCATTGAATTCTGGGACCTCTAACCAAGTCCTATTAAATTTGAAAGGGTAACCCATTTTGAAGTCCTTCCCCGCCAGCTTAGGACTATAGGCCAATGATCAGAAGAAAAAGCTGACCGAATAAAAGTGGTAGGCATGCCCATTTTGTCAATGACACTCGCATGTAGAATGAAACGATTAATCCTCTTTGCAATATATGCTTCGCCTGACCTGTCGTTGTCCCATGTAGGCATCATTTTAGTAGGAGCAATATCCACAAGATTTTTGTTAAGAAGTTCCATCTTAATAAGATCAGCAAGCGGATCTCTTTTTCTGCATTTACCCCAACATTCATCAGAGCTTAAGGTGAAGTTTAGGTCTCTCGCAATAATCAGAAATTCAAGATCAAAAAATTCCAAGGCAAACATTTTCCCCAAAAGGGGAACCTGTTCTTATAGGGCGCATAGGTGTTTAGAATGTTAAAATGAAAGCTATGGCCTCTGAGAGAAGTCGAGATAAGTATACCAGCAAAACACTTAAAAGCTCTAGCATTGATCCACGCGGGATCCCATAAAACTGCCAGTCCCCCAAAAAGGCCTCTTGCCTCAGAAGCAACCATAAACCATGTAGGAAACATTTTCCTAAAGTAGGAGATGGAGGCCCGACAGCTGTGCATGGTTTCTTGGATCAGAATAATCTTAGGACGTGCCGATTGGAAAATCTCCTTTAGCACCAAGAATTTTGGGTTTGCGCCTAAACCCCTGATATTCATGGAAACAATAAAAGTCATTTGGAAGGCTCACCAGCCATGCTCGCTCTAAGGGGTTGTAGATCAGTCATATCGTGAATTGGAACATCAACAAGGGCCAAGTTCCTCACACCGGACTCTGAAGCAATCGTTCTCCCCCTGTAATGTCGACTACCACCAGCGTGTTTCTTCCTAACAGTAATATTCCTTGCGGAATTAGGACTAATGAAGGGCGAAGCTGGGCTATTCAGCTTGTGAATGGTCAGAGGCTCCAGTTCGAGAGATTTTTTACAGAGCAGAAAATCAATATCACTGTCATAGCGATTCATCGGAGAAGACACAGGGGAATTAAAAGGGGTGGCAGCCTCCCGCGGCTCTTTACCTTTAGAGGATGGATGAGTACACTTATCCGGAGTCGGGGAGGAGGAAGAGATGGTAATAGAATGGGAGCCAACAATAAAATCACTCATTGGCAGAGGTGGAGGAGAAGGAACAGCCTTGACAACCGCAGGTTTGAGAATGGACGCACAATAATATTTTGAAGACCCACTATTATCAAGATTAACAGGAATAATAGGGGAGGTCTTGCCAATATCAGGCTCGAAAGAAAACTTCAGTGGAGGAAGCCGATGAGACAGAGGAGGCTCCATGAATTTAAGTGCCTGATCATCAATAGGATCAGTCGCTGATAAACTAACGAAATATGAAGAAAGCTTCTCAGCAAGTGGGATGGAAGGGTCCGCCCGACTTCTGCGAAAGAACAACCTTGATTTCGGAATAACATGGCACCTGCAATTTTTTATGAGGTGCCCAGTTCTGTGGCAAGAGGATCACCTAAAAGGAATACCCCAGAAGTCTAACCTTTGTTTAATATAGGACCGACCCCAAGCAATCTCAATATGGTCAGGGTAACCTCCTTTATATGTCTTCTCGATGAGAATCCACGCAATCCTTTTATCCTTTTCTCCTCGGCACCAAGGATCCACATAAACGAATTTGCCAATGGAGTTTCCAATCTCTGTGAGGGATTCAATAGACCACATTTCCAGTGGAAGATTTGGGAGTTTAACCCAGATCAAACTATTAGAAGGAGTGTTTTTTAATGGATCAAACCGATATACCACCTGTAGAGGGCTAGGAAGCTTCTACCACAAACCCAGGGACTCTTGAAGACAATCTCTAAATCAGACGCCTTAAGGAAATGGAAGCAATACCAATCTTTCATAAGGCGAGAGATAATGGGTGTATAACCTATCAAAGGCTTCCACCGCTCATCGAGCCAATTCCTCATAACAGCATCGTCCATTACGGGGAAATGCCATCTGCCAACTAAAGCAAGATTCTAAAGACTGCCAATTCTATTCGAGAGATGAGAGCAATCCAGAGAGATAGCTTTAGGTGGAGAAGAAGTTTTAACCGAATTCCTGGCTTTATTGTACTGGGATGCCTTTGCATGCACCCTCGATTCCTTCTCATGCCACGTAGGCTTAACAATCATATCATCCACAGTGGCTTGCCACCCAGCGGACACCTTGGACTTCTGACAAGACTTTTCTGCCATGATGGTGGCACGAACCAATGCCTCCATGGCAAAAATGTCCGAACCACCATCCATCAAACCAAGAGAAAATCCAACCCCAAGCAGAAAATCCCCTTCCTTAAATAAGATAAGGACAAGAAAGTACAAAAAATAAAGCTTCCCTCGATCCAAAGCTGAACATAACACCTAGATGGAGTAAAAGCCAGATGGGGGAAATTAAGGAGGATGGGACAGAGCAGACATAGAAAACGGCACCTAGAACTCTCCAGATGGAAAAAACAAGTGATACAAGGTAGACACAATCACCGAGAAACAACTTATGACGGGGGAATGATCAGAAAATGATGCTAGCAAGCCACCAGATTGACAAGGAAGGAAGTTCCTAGAGAGACAGTACACTTAAGTACCGAAGCCACGTCGAAAGAAGGACATAGTCTAATAACTATAAAGAGATTTGAAAAAAACCATGGAGGGGGGATTACAAGAGAAACCACCCCGAAACAAGAAACCAGAAACCACTTCCGGTCAGACCAAAAGAAGCCAAGACATACTATAGATCAAGGTCGAAAGACACCAGAGGATGAAGGCATCTAACCAGTAGAGGTTTCCCTACAGTCTATACAGCAACAGTACATCACAAGAATACACCACCAATCCCCAATTCTAATACGAAAGTCTATGCATGGCTTATAAATAACAAAGGAATTCTTCAGTTTAAGGGAGAGCATCTTGAGCATCTTGTCAATTCAAACCATGGAGAAAAGACCAACTAGAAATAAAAACCAGTACTCAGATCTATACAGAAATATTGATAATATGCTATATTAGCAAAAGACCTCCAAATGGATTAAAAAGCAAAATAGCAGCAGTTCGCTAAACTAGTAATAACCATTAAACAGTAGTATTCCATGGATATACTCAGGCCTATCGCTTGATAGAAAAACACCATAACTACCATACCCTACAAGTTAATGTATTCAGAAAAAAGAAAAAGAAAAAAAGCATGCTTCATATGAAAAAAACTAGAGAATAGATACTGACCTCTTTACCAACCCCTCACAACCGCGAGCGAGAGCGACGGAGGCACCATGCGCGAGAAAAAACCACCGACACCTTCCGAGGAGGAACAGAGAAAACTGGTTATGTCTTAAGGAAAAGATGAATTACCTGACAGAAAGGCAAAGACACCACCCCACGGACAAGAAGAGGGGAGTGAAAGGCCAGAAGGCCTTGAGGCCAAAAAAACACACACCGCAGAGGGTGAAAAGGTTATATAGAAGGAAAGAAATATGAGACAGTGAGCACGTCCCGGTCCAGGTGTAAAGATAGGGAAAGAAACAAGCATGCATGAGCTTCCACGAGAAGACGTGGTGAGAGGGAGATGCATGCAAGAAATGGCCGGGGGCAAAGGCTGAAATGTGGCAAAATAACACGGCAAGAGGTGCAGGCTAGAAAAAAGAAGCTCTGGATTGGATCATAGTGGTGGTGAGTTCCATTGGTTGGCAGAATGGCGGAAAGAAACCCGGTTGGCTCCCTGCAACATTGGCCGCTCCCGCTCCGGCATCTCTCAAAGATTACTCCTGTTACGAAGATTTAATTAAAACATTTATCCTGGTTACGAAGATGATTAGCTCTGATATATTTTCTTTTACTGTCTAAACGATGGTTATACAACTTTAAATTGTTTTTAAAAATTATAGTTATACGAATCATTATAATATTTATAAATATTTGTTTCTAATTAAATTGGAGTCGGTTTATCCATGGATGTAATGGTCCATATAATTATATGAAATTTGTATAGTTTAAATATGTTTTTATAATGATGCAAAACTATTGGGTAGATATATTTTTCTTATTATTCTAATAAAAGATTTGTAGTTTTATATATAATATATTTAACGATATTTATGTTAATTGTTTTTTTTTAAATAATGATATATTACATATAAGTAAAATAGGTTTTATTAATACATAAATTAAAAAAAATAGTGTTTAATTCAAGTGAATGAATTAAAAAAATCTTTAACCTTCTCTTTCTTCTACATCTTTATTGGTATGAGCTCCTTAAAGAGGGTAGTAGGACTTTTTTCTTCCCCAAATTCACTAAGGAAAACTTTCTCAAAGGCTTTTGAGTAGTCAATAGAAGTAGGGGGAAGGGAACAACTTGGAAACTACATCTTCATATTACACACTCATGAGCCTTAGAGCTAGATAAAAGTTCTTCATGTGATCCTGTAGGTGCATGGTTTGTTGGGATCAAACTTAGGAAAAAGTATTTTAGGATGTTTGTGCAAGTCATGCATGACACCAACAAGATTTGAGGCCCTATGGGACATCCATACAGGGAAGTGAGTAAAAAACTATTCTCGAATTATTATAATTATCAAGATCAAACAAAGAATCAAGAGTGTTATTTGATCAAACATTGAAGGCTTTTATGGAAAGAAAGCTCAACCAAATATTCTATCAAATCAACACCACCAACTTGAGAGACATTTATTTTGGTAGCTTTCTTTTAGGTAATAGAGAGGTTACATGAACTTGACCAATTTGCTTTGCATATGCAAGGCAATATGCCTAAGAGCCCTATTTACCACTATGTGATCATAGGATAGCTCCTTCCCACTTACTCTAGGCGCTTCTTGAGGTGTGTTGGTGTACTCTTGTGTCTACTTTTTTAGTTGGTCCATGATGTTAAGGACGTCTTTCAATTGACTACCCCTCTCCTTCACCTTATCCCACATTGGGAGTAACCTTACTAATATCTTCTACATTTCCTGGAGGCATGGATACACCTATTTTACCATATTCTTGAAAACCTTGTGGACTTCAGTGGCACACATCTTGTATTTTGTTAGTGTTTTTATGTCAAGAGTGCCTTAATTTCTACTATTAGCATTCTATTTTTTTGCTCCAATTATGCAATTCTTTCCTTCTCTCTTCGAATTTGTTCCAACATCTCCTTTACTTGTTTTCCTAAGAGAATGGTCTATCAACAAAAGCCATGGTCATTGGGTCTACCCATGTATCACATACCATGGCCCTCTCTATCATTATTGATATAGAGATAACTTAGGCACAAGCAATGGTTTTTCAATTTTCTCACCTATCATCATGAGAGTCTCATTAAATCTTAATCAACTATGATTCACTACTTTTTGGCCTTAGTCCGAGTGATAACTAGTTCGTTGATCAACAAATGCCCTCACTGGTAATCGAAGTCGGTGTTTGAATGGTATCCACACCCATTTGGTCCCCCCCTTGGAACTTCTTGTGATGTTTGGCTTCTTGAGCTATAACTTTTGCATTGTGCTTTAAGTTCCTCTTCTTTCTTCTTCCTATGTGCTTTTCTTCGCTTCTTACTCGTTCATTCTCCTAACATCTTCATCTTCTTTGAGCTTCTTCTACCTAGATATTCTTTCTACCTCTAGCTATGTGGCTCTCTTCTTTTTCAACGTCTCCTTTGTAGTTTGAGCCTTGCCTTTATGCTTTTGCATAGGTTAGGAAGAGCTTCCCATTCTTAACAGTACCTCTAAGTAGTTTACAATGCCTCTACCTTTTCTTCCTTTGTCCATGTCTCAAATTAAAATTCTCAGTGTACTTACATGATTGGAAATTATTCCTTACAACCAATCTGGGGTCATATCTATGAAACAACAAGTCCCCAAAATGGAAATTCATTAGGCTATCAAAACCAACTCCAATTCATTAGGCTATTTGTTTTTAATTGCGGTGCTAGATAGGGGTAACTTAGATGCACCAAATACTCGCAAATATGTTCCATCTTCCCAGACAAACCAATCTCTAACCGCTTTTACAACTTGTCCAAATCTTTCAAACATGCATGGTGTAGGGCAATTAAATAATACCTCATATAGAGGGACCAAGAAACAACACAATATTGAATATTTTGGAATAGAATGAATGGTATATCTAATTGCATAGTACCTTGTAGTATAAATGAATGGGATTTTCCTGAGGAGTCTATTTCCATCCCATTTTTTAGAATGTGTGATATACATAAAACTGCATCGAAGAGAAGGGAGACCATGTGTAACTGAGGTTGCTCTCCTGCATCTGGACTTTATGCATCTCCAATATTTTCTTGTAAAAATCTAAACATAATTTCCATCCAATTAGACATGTTGCCAATAATAAACACAAAATAAATAAGAGACACCCATCGTTAAACATTTCCACATTGAATTTGTTATACAATATGCATAACATAGCTACTTTCAATCAATAAGGGATCCTTATCAAATTGGTAGAATACTTATTGTTAGATTTGGACTTAAAAGTCATTTTGTTGATCCACCAATTTTTCATTAGGTTTCATCGTTAAATCTATCAAGTCATTTGCATAAAGGAAAATCTCCTCAAGAGGCAAATTTTAGGTGTTAATGATCAATGGATAACCCTAGGAGGTAGGTGGAAACCCTTGACAGTCACCATGTTTTGTCAAGGGAGTTGGGTCAAATAGGGCCATCCAAAATAGACAAGGATGACAAGCTTTGGTTGGTGCCACAATGAGCTAAATTCCATTCCCAATGTTTAGACACAATGCGGCTAGTATAGCAAACAAGTGGAGCGAAGAGTGGTGAGCCCTATTCATCACCCTACAAATTGCAAATTAGCGAAAATATAAGGAATTGCATGTTTAACCAATGCACTTTGAAACAAGTGGAAAGAAGGAGAAGAATCTTTATTTGTGACATGGTGTCACAATCTATAATAACATGGATCAGTTGTATGGTAGAAATTAATGTCTCCATAAATGGATGGTGGTTAGACAATGCACAATGATTGGGATTAATAATAATTAACAATAACATAGTGGAAGCCCCTTTTCATATCGTTTTACTTTTTGGCATGAAAGTGAAAGCAATTAATGGGTGATAGTCATTCATCGCTACGCATAAAAATATATATATATAATAAAAATAAAAATAAAAATAAAAATAAATTAATTAATTAAATTATTACACCATATCATTGATAGATTCACTTTCTTAGTGGAGAGAGGAGAAAGGCCAGACTTTGATGCTAAAAAACAGACTTTGCTAGTGTCATTCTCCATGACATGTTGATGGGAAGGTGACTTTCTCAACAAGAGAACCATTGTTTCAATTCAAAGAGAGTCATTTTCTCAACACCATGTCACTATTTAAGTGACTTCTAGTGCACTGTATCACTAACAAAATTACTTTCATTATGATGTATTGATGAAAAATTGGCTTTCTTGGAGAGCTAGGGAGGAGTATCAAGGACGATAGAAAACATTGAAACACGAGAATGGTTTTGATGGAAAAGGCCTTTGGGAGTGATGGAAGAATGAACATGAGATTCGGTGTGCAATGTGTGGAGAGGTAATTTCACCAAACCATGTTGCTAAGGAAATAACTTCTACTACATTGTGAATTAAGACTAGTTAAAGAAAATAACTTTTCAAAGTGATTAAATATTAGCTCAATTGGTTGAGTTCTCGTCGTTAAAAGCACCTTGTTAATGGGAGGTCACAGGGTCAATTCTCCCCAAGCTCTCGAGATTAGGCTTTGCTAATGAGTCAACAGGAAGTGATCCATTCGAGTGGATCTACCATGATATTTTTGTGGACATAGGAGTCGTCGATCTCCAATATATGTGAACCACACTTAAAAAAAGCTCTAAGAGTTAGTTCAATTGGTCAAGTCTCGTCGTTAAAGCACATTTGCTATTGAGAGGTCATGAGTTCAATTCTATCGACACTCTCAGGGTTACGCTCCATGATTGAGCCGGCAAGAAGTGATGTCTTCAAGGGAAATTCCTAATACAAATATTCCATGGACATAACAATCACCGATCTCCGAAGTCCGTGGACCACATAAAACAAAAAAAAAAAAAAAACAAAAATCCAAATAATACCTCTAGTGTAAGTTAAGACTTATTAAAAAAAAAATTGATTACACAAACTTCAATTTCCGCAAAATAAATAATGTGACTCACCCAAAAAGGGTACCTTTTTAAAGTGGCTAGAAGATTATGTCATTAGCGAAAAAGACTAAAGAAAAATTGTTTGCTGGTTGAACATGATTTTACCTTTTACACCCATTTACCATCGAAAACATTTTAGGGACATATACCATCAAAATCAATAAATATATACACAAAAAAGTCCAAAATTAAAAAAATTCAAACTATTCCACCTCTTAATGTATTTAAACATCTTAATTCCTGGGGCCTTCGGTTTTTGGATTCTCATGTTCCCCATAAATTCGTTGACGTGCCTTTTTAATTTTCCTTTGTCGGTGCTGCGACGATTTTTTTCAATCACCGACTTTCCCCGTTATCAAATGTCTTTAAACATCTTAATTCCTGGCACCTTCGGTTTTTTGACTTCTCATGTTCCCCATTAATTCGTTAATGTGCCTTTTTAATTTTCCTTTGTCGGTGCTAGCGACGATTCTTTTCAATTACCGACCTTTCCCGTGATCAAATGCATAAAGATATCCGGGCATTTAATACAACAAAAGTTACGAACTCGTGACCATGGCTATCATGTGATTTCAAGAGGATTTTCGAATTATTAATTGCTCTATTTGTGCCAGTCACGCTTTCTGCGCTTCGTCCTCACTTGGTTCTTCCAACAAAACCCCTAAACTTCCCCCATTGAAGTTTCAAGGTCTCTGATAGAATTCGAATGGAAATGAATGCCGTCGATTTTCCATGTGATTTCAATAGACAATGCCGTTTCAAAGTCCCCTAAAGTTGTAAGTCTGAAAGAATATATCAGTGTTGAGACGGGGCGTAGCTGCAAAACATTTGAGCCCTAAAATTCACGGACTCAAAATTAAAACCAGTCTCGGTTCAAATCTGCATTTGTTTCTATTTTACAGTATGCTGCAGCTAGATTTAACATGACTGTACATTTTCTTCTTCAATAAAAAAATATCTTAAACGATGCTAACCATAGGGGCAACAAAATCGCCAAAAAAAAAAGATCAATAAAGATTTCCATTCAACATTCAAAGAAAGAAAGACAGAAAAGACTTACTCGCCATTTCTTGAGGCTCTCCAGTGTAGCTTTCTTGTGCGGGATATAGAAGACATCATTCTGCGTTTCGCCTCCGTCATAGCTGTGGTCAAATCGCTCGTAATTCTCACACGAAGGAGATCGTCTCGATGAAAATCTCCTCGGGTCCACGGAACCATTGGAACTCATGACAATCCTTATTTCCACGAGCAGGAGAGACGGCACACCAGTCACAATAGCACAAACTAGAGACCGCTTCAAATGTAAATCGCAGTTTGCCTTTAATTTTCTATCACGAAAGTCATACTAAGATCAACGATTTCGGAGCAAAATTTGGCGTCAAAGCACGATATGACTCACATTAATGTGCTCCTAACCTCTTTTAACTTAGAGCGAAATGCCTCCTATTCCCAACCATGCAATATCTCACTGCATCGCGCGCTTAAAAATTAGGACTCGACTTTTAATGAAGCTGCACACCGCATCACCGACAAGCCACGCGTTATTAGCCGCTTTGCTTCCGCGTGTCCACACCGACTTTGAGCTTTCCAAAGCTCAACATCTGTATCTGTAAACTAGGATAAAAAGGTCTAGTGTTCGAATCTCACTTGTGTTTTAACGCCGACAAACCCTTTTATGTCATCGCCCAGGACTGTAAATTTACTGATATTCCCCATACTTCAACTCTCTCGCATCCACTTCCGAGCATAAAATGCCAGACAAAAAGCACTGTTTTTTCGCTTTTTAATGGTGAAGTGAGCTTGTCTATAAATTAATCATTGTTATTTACAAGATTGAGAAATATGAAGGTTCGGGGAACTGCACACAGGTTTCGTCAGTATACGTCTAAAAGCTTAGGTTGCTTGTGAGGAGATCCACCCATTGCGAATGATTGAAGTTTTGGTAACCGTTTACTCAAATCCCGTCAGAGCTCTCTGTTCATGATTATGAAAAACGAAGGGAAAACCTTCCCCAATATTTTTCATGATAAGTCACAGTCCAAAGGATGCCTCTTTTAATTTTTCTACTTATAAAATAGAACCTAAACATTTCCCGTTGCGGCAAGTGTACGAACCAAAAGAACGTCTCCGCATTACCAAAATAAGAATTGAGTCAAAGTATCTTGTTATTAACACAAGAATAAGGCGAGATATGGAAATGATTTTGATTCGATTTAGTCCAACCTTTACCCAATTCAGAAATTAAATACTATTTATCAATGCATTTCTCTTGTCGGTAAGAGGTTTGTACAGCCTAAAGCAATTTATCTCGTAAGTTGTTCATCCATTCAGGTATGTTTTTATACTCTATCTACACGCTTCCTCGTAATATTTATAAACTCTATCTACACGCTTCCTCGTAATATTTATAAACACACCTTTGCTTTTGGGTTTATGTTGTCCATCATTATAAACACCCTTTTCCTTAGTTTGGGTTTGTGATGTCCATAAATGTATACACTTTTACTTAATTTGGGTTTATGCTCGATGATCATCGACTATTAATTTTTATATTTTAACATTTTTATAGTATGATATAATGGTTACGTAAAGATAGTCGGTTATATGTTTTTTTCAATCATAATTCCCAACATAATGGTTACTTTAGTTTTAAGATTTTATGATATACCATCTCCAAAACACTCCTAAGCAAGTAATTGTTATTTTGAAAACTTTCACTTTCTCATTATATTTATGTTTAATATACAACCAAAATAATTTTTTATTAATAATAATAATAGAAAAAAAATTACCACTTTAAAATATTTTTAATAATATTTATATTATAAATATCAAAAAAATTATTTTTTTTATTTATTTTAGGTATAGTAGTGTTAGTCAATGTCTTATCTAAATTGTATTTATGGTTGGTAAATGTCGTACTTAATTTTGCTATTCTTAATATTGAATATTGTTTTTACCACATGTCCAAATCTTCCGATGACTCTTTTGGTTGTCATTTTATCAAATTAATATTACAATAAGGTTTTTGTTTTGTTTTTATTATTAGAAAATCAACTCTTTTAAATTAAAAATGTTATTGTTTTTTAAGTTTAAAATACAATTTTTTTTCAAAGAAAATTTCATAAGACCTTACTCTCTTTTCTAAAATCTACAAACGGAGGAAACTCAATTACCAATAACAATAATTATTAGTAAACATATGACCATGGAAAATTTTAGGGGCAAATTTTCGCCCTTAGGCCAAATTTGTTTTAAATTTTTAGTGGGCGAATATTTTGTACCATAGTACATTCTTACAAATCGCCTCAAATTTATTTTATAAAAAAATTAGATATGGAGGTTAGCCCACCTTATTTTAAGGGAGAGGTAAAAAATGTAAATTTAGCCCTTGAAATTAGGAGTTACAACCTTTCATTCGCCCTAATTTTCAAGAATATGTTTTATTTAAGTGAATCCTATGGGCCAAATACCATATTTATAAAAGAAGTATGGTAAATTAATAAAAATATAAATAAATGAGAGGTATGGTAAATAAATAAAACAATTTCTATATTTACTACATAAGTCACCTTATATACATGCAAGGGTGTAAACAAATAAAAATATAAATAAAGTGGAGGTATGGTAAATAAATAAAACCTCTTTTACATTTAGTCCATAATCCTCTTTCTATTTATGAAGGCTCAAAAAATAGGTTTTATTTAAGTGAATCATATGGGCCAAATACCATATTTGTAAAAGAGTTATGGTAAATTAATAAAAATATAAATAAACGAGAAGTTTGGTAAATAAATAAAACATTTTTTTTTATATTTACTCCATAAGTCAACTTATATTTACGAACACTCAAAAAATGTGTTATATTTAGGTGAAACCTATGGGCAAAATACTATGGGCCAAATACCATGCGCTAGATTATTATTAATACCATGCAAAAAAACATTATTAACCCTAATATTAGTATTAATAAAAATAAAAATGGCACATATTTAGGTGAAACCTATGGGCAAAATACTATGGGCCAAATACCATGCGCTAGATTATTATTAATACCATGCAAGAAAAACATTATTAACCCTAATATTAGTATTAATATAAATAAAAATGGCACATGGTATTGACCCACGGTATTCACTTGGAATGTAGCCTATTTAAAGGGGGGAATTAAGATCCATCTTTACTCTGGATCTACTAAGCCGACAGGAATCAAATATCGTGATATGCAAACTAGCATAGAGTGAAAAAATATTTGATGCCTCTCGGGTTTGGTGGATCAAGAGTAAAAATGGATGTTGTAATTTAATGTATGTTAAACATTTTAACTTGATTAAAAAATAAAATAAAATAAAAAACAATTATTAATTTTTATAAATTACTAATAGTAATTTTTAAGCTCGAGGTTTATGATAACCCATGGTAATACCATGGTATTCATGTAAGCATAGACTATTTAAAGGGGAAATTCTATCATCTTAGATCCATCTTAATTATGGGTCTACCAAGTGCTCAGAGGGATAAATAGATTTCATCCTTCTAAGAGTGGTAGATGTGGAGTTAAATGGATATAGGTTGGTTTTTATGACACTGAAGATATTAAATAGATTTAGGAAATTATATTGTAAGGTGAATGGTTAAAGCTACATTCAGTCACTTCACAAAATTTAGTAAAAAATACCGATATCTCCATTAATATTGGTTTTTCTAATTTGACAAAAAAAAATCAAAACAATGAAACCTTATGACTCTTCCGCATCACCCTTGCAAAATATTTCCTACCATTTTTCAAACATTCTCAATATGATATCTTCATGAAAAAATTTAGGTACTGATCTTGGATTAGTTGTTTGAAAAATAAGTTCATTTGTACAAACTTTCATCTTTTGTGCTATTCTTAGTTTGTCCTAATTATCTGTAGGGGTTGTCGCCACTGCACCATATTTTACTAAAAGGTGGAGATTGTTCACCAAAAAGGAAATTAATCTACATGTTACAATGTTGTTAAAAAATGCGAGACGTATGAGGGTAGTGAATTATGCTAATAAGAAATGAATTATGTTAATAAGAAATTTAGATTAGGAGAGACGTAAATAAATTTTATTATTTAATTGAAGATTTCCAATTAAAATAATAATAAATCTACATTTATATATTCATATATTGATTAGAAGGCTTCTCACAATGGTCACTTCTTTCAATTAGATCCCCTTCAAGCCTTTGAGATACCTAATAGTTTCTTATATAATATAATTGGGGCTTGCTACTTGTTGGCGTGTTGGGGTAAACAAACTTGATGTGTTTTTTTTTTTATCTCGCAATTGGAGTCTATGGAATAAGAAAGAAATTTGATAACTTGAAAAAAGTGGTAGCTTGACAAAAGTTGTAGAGAAAAGATTAATCTCTCCTACCTTGACAAAACTCGTGGTCAATATCAACACCTACAAGAACTTTGTTGTGGAATATTATCAAAACTAATAAAAGGATATGAAAGAGTGTATTGTAAGAACCTTAACAAACACAACCACTGAAACTTGGAACATTGTTTGTAGGAAGAGAAAATTATGTTTCTTTTTTCCAAACATGTATGTTAATATATTACAGTTTAATGAATATGTTTTCTTATTATGATATATGGTTTCATACTTTAACAAAACATTTGCCAAGACTTCACAATGTTTTATTATTCAGTGAAAGATTTGCCAAGATCTTACAAGATTTTATAATTTAGTCAAATATTCTCCATCACTGTACAAGATAATATAATCTGGTGAGAGATTCGCCAAAAAATTATATATACATATTATATTATTGATAAGATCGCCTCCCATTTTTCCTATGTATCATGTGGATTAGCCAATTTATTATACATATAAATATAGGGTGGTTCTTAAAATTTTCCCTGCATATGACCTCCCTACCCACACTACTGCGGGTCGAGATACAGTCGAAGAGAGACATGCACCACTTCTAGCGTGGATTCTGACTTAGAGGCATTCAGTCATAATCCGACACACCGTAACTTCGCGCCACTGGCTTTTCAACCAAGCGCAATGAGCAATTGTGTGAATCAATGGTATGAGTTGAAAAAATGATATAATAAATTATGTGTTGGATTCTTATAAACAACACAAGACACTTATTGAGCAAAAACATCTCACTACGCTAACAAAAGTCACACTTTCGTTAAGATGCCACAAGTGTTGCAGGGACTTACACATGGCCCCACTTGGTTTTCACAAAAACTAGTGGAAATATGGGAAAGCAACCATAATTTTACATGAGATATTAAATGGGTGAAAACACCTCACCATGCTACATAAATCAAACATCAATGAAGAGGTTACGTGTGATAAACGAAGTCATTCCTCACCTACACTTCGTTGTCATCGTCACTAGTGTAAACATGTACAAGCAACCATAGTGTGAACATTTTGAGTGGCAATAACAACACTTTACACCCACTTTTTTTCATAGGCATTAGTGTAAATAATAGAATCATTATTAGCCAAAATCATAAACAACAAACTCTTATCATATAGGGACAAAGTGGAAAACTATGAAAGAACTTGTCTTGGCATATAATGTGCAGTAAAATATAAAAACTTTTATAGCATTTGTAATTGTATAATGAATAGAGTTATTAATTCCCTTTACTCCATATAAAGTATGTTTATAACAATCTTTCTTCTTTACCTCTTTATAGGGATTTCATATTGAACTTGTCTTTACATACAATGTGTAAATAGAAAGTGACAGGGTTAAAGATATAAACTTTTGTAGCATTTGTAATTTATATGGAATAGAGTTATTAATTCCCTTCTTTCCATAAAGTTATGTTCATAACAATCTTGCATTTAATGTGTAAGTAGAAAATGTTGTCAAAGATAAACTTTTGTAGCATTCTTAATAGTATAATGAATAGAGTTAAAACTTAACCAAAAATTATGATTAAGGAATTTTGCAAAACCCTAGATGAGAGTCTTCGATGGTGACAAGCTTGAAAGAGGCTCCTCCCCCTCCCCTAGAGGAATGAATGCCCTTCCAGTGCCTAGTTTGGCTTTACATGTAGGTTTTTAGCCAACAACCCTAGCCTTCACGGATCAAGCATTGGTTAGGAAGTTTACAAGTATCTGGCCATTGCCAAAACACATGGAGTTATGGTTGGAAAAAACCTAGAAACCTCTAATGAAAGGAAGCATACCTCTAATGGGAGGAAATAGGGTTGTATGCTTGCGGAAATGGGAAATTGATATTGGGCTAATAAGAAAAATTGAAGTAAATTGCCCTTAAGCATAGAACATACCATCGTTATATAAAATTAACAAAATCTTTTAAGTATTTTGGGAATCCCAATTTCCCTAGGAGCCACAACTCTAGAAGACTCGGATGAAGTATTGCAAAAGTTCAAGAGGAAGATACAATCATGGGGAGCTCAATGGTTGAATGCGGGAGAGGAAATAATACTAATAAAACATGTTCTCTCTTCTTTATCAATTTGTATTTGTTCTAGACTTCTAGCTCCCAAAAGCATGATAATGCAATTGGGTGCCTAGTTTTTGGAAGGGTGGCGAGAGTAATGAGAAGAAGTTCCATTTAGTGAACTAGCATATTGTTCGACTTCCTAAGGATCTCAGAGGTTTGGCTATCAAATATCCTCATTTTATGAATCTAGCTCTTGGTGCTAAAATAATGTGTCAATTATTCTCATATAAAAAAGAATGGTGGAAACATGTCTTTATTCATATTTACTTCCATTGAAATAGCATTTTTCATATTGAGAAGGCCACTTGGACAGGAACGGGTTCTAAAAATTGGAAGTTATGTAAAGCAGTTGCATACATAATCAATTACAATTTAGGTTGGCATGTTAGAAATGGGAGTTGGATAAACATATGGAAAGAGAATCTCACCCAGCTGGGACCACTAGGAGAGCACTGAGACTTCCGAGAGCTAGCTAATTGTATGAGAGAGCGAAATCTCATTAAACACCAAGAGATTTCCCATTGGATCATCAAGGAACCTAGAAAAGGTGGAGTTGTGATGGCTGGCCACCAAACTTTGAGTGTCAATGGGAGATTTTTCTTTGTAGCCTTAAAGGACTAGCTCCCCTTGATCACATAAAGGGGGATCAAAGAGTTTGGTTGGCCAACCCACATCCAAATTATCCAGTCAAGGCAGGGGATGAGCAATTAGTTAAATCATGACCACATCATGATCCTTCCTCTTTGTGGCATAAGATCTGGAATAAGGATGGAGTCCCAAAGGTGAACACCTTCTGTTGGTGCATGGAAAAATTTGAAGTGTTGAAAATCTCAAGAAGAGATATATTAAAAGCTCTTCATGGTGTGTTTTGTGTAAAACAACTAAGGAGGATGTCCAACATTTTTTTTATCAATGTATGTTTACTTTGAAGGTGTGACAAGATGCACTTGGAAAGGTGAGTCATATATAGGGTGTTCCACATAGTTGGGTGATATGTTTGATTTTTGGAAAGCTTGAATGCCATGGCCAAGGAAACCATCTTTCTTAACTACCTCATGTTGGATGGACTCCCAAAATGCATTTGTTGGATGGTGTGGTTAGCTTGAAATAGTGTCATCTTTAAAGATAATTATCCAACTATGGCTACTATTGGGAATAAAGCTTTGAGTCTATTATTTGAAGCAATCTCAGCAAGAGGATTCAATGATGTAGATCTGGATGACCTCACTCTAGAGGAAAAAGAATGGATTGCAGTGGTAAAGCCTCCAAATCATGTTTGCAGCTTCAGTATTCGTCCTATGTAGCAAGAGAATTTGTGTCAGAATGGATCCATTGGAATTTGTGAAATGACAAGTGGATAAGGAAAGTTATTTCCTATTTTTTACAGCGCCTTGAAAGGCAACCTAGGGTCAGCTAGAGCAAGAGGGGTTATGTTTTTCCCTAATGAACAAATGGAGATTCAATTTGCATGGGGTCTTAGCGTCATGACAAACAACCAAGCAAAATATTTGGCTCTTTGGGAAGGTCTCAAGCTAGGCATAACACGATAAAACCCAAAGATCACAATCATTGGAGACTCAATGTTGGTGGTCAAGCAAGTACGAAAGGCTAGGAAATCTATCTACACAAACCTCTCGTCAATTCTCCAACATATCACTCTTCAGATTCAATAGGTTGAGGTGATTGACTTCTTTCATCTATACTGGCAAATCAAGGAGTTTTGTGAGAACAAGGAATTTTGGAAATAAGGAATGAATCTATTATTCATTTCCATTGCCATGAATATAACCATTAGAGTGGTGTGTTCATCACCTTCGTTGGCAAGGATGGTAGCGATTTGGATCAAAGTGTCAGAATGAATAATTTCAGTGATGCACTCATGGCAAGTCGATGACCATATTAAAATAAATCAAGAATGACAAGACCTTGAGATTCAAATGGCAACATGAGGACCCAACAGAGCGAGCCGCATGGGAGTTGGAAGGAGGGACAATTAAAGCCCAAGGAAGGTTTCTCTTAGGATGTAGAGATAATTCCTTCGACATCCTTCTCCAAATCTAGATTTGTTCATGTGGCAAGTCAAGGAGGATCTACCAAGACGATGCCATGGATTTGGAGGAGGTGGGAACTAATTCCCAAGACTCATGGCCTCGAAAGCAGTTACGGAGGTTGTTTCTCTGTGTTTATAAGTTAGAGAAAATGGGATGGAAGGAAACATGTAGACACTAGAGATTGTTGATAGAATTCAACTTGTAGTGTAGAACTCTATTCATAACTTGGATCCTTGTGATTTCACAGTGGATGAGAATATCCTGCAACCTCAATCCATTGAGGAGGCTCAAGCTCATATGAATGATCTGACAAAGAGATTGGCGGTTTCTGTGGAGCAAATGTTGGACGCAGTGAAAGCATCAGGGCCAAAGGAATGTGTTAAAGGAACTAGAAACACGGGCTCATGTGGTGATGCTAGAAAATGAGCTCATGCAACTGATGTTTGAAAACATGAAGCTCACATTGGAAAGCAATATGGTCGAGAAGTTGGAAAATGAGAAATGCAAGGAGGGCATAGGATGTCAGCCGATTTGGAACTCCATGCAAGACACTTGAGGAAGTGAGCACAACACACACTGAAGTTTGGAAGGCAAGCAAATGAGGGCAAAGTTGAGGTGTGGAAAGCATTAATGGAAGGTGGAGCTTCAACTCCCTGATTATGTGGCTTTGCCTCTTTCATTTTGTTAATGTATTGCATATATGTGCTTTTGTTAGGGTTATTTTATAGGGTTTATAGCATAAGTGTTATTAGATCTGAAATTAAAAGTTTACACATATGTAAGAAGTTTGATTTTTGGACATGTCTGATCTGTTAAGGCTTAGCACTGATTACATTTTGTATGGGTAATGAACCCAATTCCAGATTTTTATTTTAATATTAAAACCCCCTACTAATTCCTATAAAAATAAAAAAATAGTTAATGAATAGGAGTTATTAATTTCTTTCATAACAATCTTTCTTCTTTACCTCCTTGGAACGAGTTAGTTGCTAAAATTTAAGAAAATGAACTTATGACCTTTAAAAAAAAAACACATGTTCTTAACCATTAAAACCACTAAACCCTTTCATATTTAAACTTGCAAATTCCAATGCACTTTACCCTATCCTATCCTACCCTACACAAGTACCTCCAAAACACTCTAACTTATCCTACCCTACACAATAACAACACACAAATTCAATACACCCTACCCTATACTACTACAAAGAACAACTACTTAAACCCACTAGAAACTTACACTTTCAACTTGTAAATTCCAATACACTTTACCCTATTCTATCCTACCCTACACAACTACTAATGCACTTTACCCTATTCTATCCTACCCTACACAACTACCAATACACTTTACCCTATTCTATCCTACCCTACACAACTACCAATGCACTTTACCCTATTCTATCCTACCCTACACAACTACCTCCGAAACACCCTATCTTATCCTACCCCACACAACTAGTCCAATGCACCCTACCTATACTACCAAAGAATAACTACCTTCGACATATGCTGACTACAAAGCACAACTCAGTCCATGGACCCTACCCTATCGTACCCTACACGACTACAAAGCACCTCTCGAAGCATATCACATCCTTCCTTTCCAGTATTTAACACTAAATTCAAGCTGATGACGCACTTTTTCTTCTAAGTATTTAACACTAAATTCAAGCTGATGCCCCAACTTGTGAAGCAAAAACTTAGCATTCCAGCACGTTATTAATCACATTATTGTTGTGTTACGTCTTTACAGATTTCTCAAAGCAAAATTCCTCACTCTGCTCTACCGACAACTTCTTTTGGTTCAGCGTCGGGCACCCTTACAAAGTTTTAAAATTTGATATTACGCGCTTAATAACGAGCTCCAGAATAATGAAGCTGTGCCAATGAGCCACGTTTATTTGGTCAACTAAATTAGTTTAAGACCCCATTTCCGAGTTTTGCTTTCAAGCGTGACTACCAAAACACCTGACACCTGTAGACTAAAGACGTCACATGTTCGATTCTCGTCGGCAAGCTACCGAGCAAACCCTTTACGCTTCCCACCGCAGTGCGGAGGTTAACAGCAACCGAGCAAACCCTTTACGCTTCCCACCGCAGTGCCGGAGGTTAACTCATTCTCGGATCCTTCTGGTCGTTTCTATGTGGGGGCCGGCAGTTAACTGATATCCCCGGATCCCTCTCGTCATTTGATGATTCATTGGGCTCCGCAATTTCCACGAAATTTCTTAACTTAATTTCTACACGTACTTCTAGAAATGTACAACGCGTGGCCGTACGCATGCTTTTATTTAAATTTAAGATGACGGTTCGTGCTTTAAAAGCAATAGTTTTTGAAGGTTCCTGGAAGTTGCACTCCATAAATTTAGTTGTAAAAGTCGTCTGGAACTAAAATATCTGTTGCGTTGTATATTGATGAAAGACTACGTCACTTATCGTAATTGTACTTCAACCGTCGAATATTGTAAAAAAATTGAATTTTCCGTTTTTATAATATTTTTAGGTATTTTATATAATGTTAAAATGAAATATTTAAGTTTATATAATTAAATTTAGTATAAATATAATAATTAAATATATTTTAACAAATATAATTTTAAAAAATAAAGCAGGAACTATTAGATATCACGCTCTGGAATTGTTCGACGAAAGAGTTAAAAAAAGATATTATGGTCAACTACCGCATGATAGGTACAATGAAGTTAGTCTATCCACCAACCAATGTGACTTAAATACTTATTTCCTAAATTTCACTGAGAATATAAATGGCTCTTTTTATTACCACCAAAGGTGGTGTACTTTCGCATAATTGCACTAGCAATGATTTTACTTGAATAAACAATTCCGTAGCAAACAAAATCATTTGAACGAGTCGGTAAACTGATGTATCAAATTTATTGATAGAGATTTATATCTACTTCATTATATATTATATATTTATTTAATTATTATAAAAATTAATATATTTACATATTAAATTAATAAGATAGTAGATATTGATAGAGACCACTGATATTAAGGATATTAGAAATCAATTAAAATTTGTAAATAAAAAACCAAATTTTAAAAAATGTTATAAAAAAAATTAAATTTTTATAATCATATATTGGCAAAAACCATAATATGTTATGGCATAACAAAAGTGAGGATGAAGATGTAAGGAAGGCCCAGGATGTAGATGTACATTCCCATAATAATAATTTTTATCATATTTTGATGTACATTCCCATAATAATAATTTTTATCATATTTTGTTATATCATAAGAAGATTATTATCAAGCTTTTGCAAGTTGTTTATTGTCTTATATCAAAATTTTGCAAGGTGTTTATTTTCCATGACAAATGTATTGCCACAATAATCACGAGAAATTTTGGTTGAAGAAGATAGAAGAAATGGACAATGAGCAAACTAAAAAAATATTATTTATATTGATGTGATGTATAAGCTTGCAGTGTATCTAAAGAATCATGAACAAAGATTGAACAAATCCAAAAGTAGTTTATAATCTACAACCTCAAGATATTCTCTACCTTATCCTCGTGATTGAAGCAAAACTCCCTTCCATTGTAATCATTGTTGTGACTAGGTATCTTATGTTTATAAAAAAGTTATCTAACATGGATGCCAAGAGGTTTTGTAAAATTGCTTCTAACTCTAGTCAAAACCCCCACTTGGCTCAAGTGAGGGTAGCATAAAGATGTCAAATCTTGGCTAGACCATTGTCAGACGAAGAGAGCATCTTGCAAAATACACATAATATTAAAAAATATTATTAATCTTGCAGAATACACATAATATTAAAAAATATTATTAATTCCAAAATCGACGAGAAATTATAGGGCAATAAAAAAAACTAAGATATTATAAGGAAGTGATCAACCACAATCTCAAAAACAAAAAATATATTTTTGTCTTAACTAGTGTTAAGAAAATGAACAATGCTAAGATAAAAGTTAAGTCTCATGAGCTTCATAATGAAACTTGTCTTTGGTCAATTCCCAAAAGCGCCATAGGATAAAAGAGTCTCAAAATTGCGCGACTCTATGAGGGTTGAAAATCAAAAAGCACTTTCTATTAGATTGTCCATCTTATACTTGCATTCGATCTAATTATCAAAAGATTTGTTACACTACCACCCTTTTTGATGCCTCAAAAAAACTATGGTGATCTAGGAATGCTTCCCTCACTTCTTTTCGAGCATCGAAATAATAGGTTAAAGAATTCTCATTAATCTCTTACCTTCTTAAGGTTCGGTAAACCATATAGGTCTAAGTGGAAGTTAATCATCAACATCATCATCATCATGATTTTATTAGCAAAATGTTTTTAGACGCTTAATTGTAATTAGAAATATTTATGATCAAAATATTTAAAATTATAAAGGAGAAATGAAATAATAGGTATTAGGTATAGAGTCCCCCAATTGGGGTGGATATCAAAGGAGGGTAAAAGGTTAGGGGGCAAGTCTGCCACCCCACTGAGAAGCAGAACATTTATGTGGGGGTGGTGTGGCCAACCCCCTTCATGCACAAGCATGTAAGCTCTCATTTCTTGATTAACATGAAGGCAAGTGTTCATCCTAGTTTTTTCTCTATTCGTAATACTCTCCCTCTACGTCTTTTATGGTGGAAAATGCTCTCACCCTTGTTGTAGGTGTGATTTATTGTGGACGCCACTTGTGACAAGGGGCCAATGCATGATAACTTAACTATGTGCTTAGGGAATTCTTTCCTACTTTTCTCTTTATTTAGCCTAATTGTGCCAATTATTAGCGTTGTGATGGTCTCTTTCTGTTTGGGCAACGATTTGGTCTCTAGTTTCTAGAAGGCTTGGTGCACGCAACATGTGTGGGATAGAGGATTAAAAGATCATGTTGGTTGTTTTGACAAGATTGTTTATTGGTTGGGTTGTTTCTTTCTAGGGCTGGAATCGTCTGCATTAGTGGTCACCTCAACACCTTCAGCCTTGTTGGAATCAAAAGTTGGGATGAAGACGAGCATCTATACATGGGTACTTCCTCAATTTTTTGCCTTTGTTGTTATCTCCTTAGCTTGTGAGCTAATTGGCTATTGTTCAGATGGGTGCACGATATTTGTTGGGCTCTGGTTGTGTGCATGGCAGTGATTTGTCATCAAATTGAAGTATAAACTTATCTAAGGAGACTTTTATGCCCTCTTGTTTCTCTAAACCCTCGCTCTGTGCTAGTATTTCATGTTTTTGTTGTCACCTTACCATTCCAATCTTTATTTGGTCCTCCCTTGTCTTTGTCTTTCTTCTTTCGGTGTGTTGTGTCTAGACCCCTGGTGTTTCCATCCATTGTGCAACATACCTCGATGATGCATGCACAGTTGCTAAGGTGGTGGATGTCATGGCTCCCAAGATTGAAATTGCGCCTAGGCACAGGTGCAAATGACTGTGGATATATTCCACTCTGTCTTCCCCCCTAAAATTCATAATTAGATTCATTACCTAGAGTCCCTTTCTTTTGTGGACCACTAAGCTTTCTTAGATGCATAGATACTTGAGGAGGTAGCTCACTCAGTTCCTAACCTTGGCCACACCTGAGGAAGACAAAAATTGTACCTTAACTCCATTTCCTTATAATGGCAAATGAAGACCCTCTTGGGCAGGGTCCTGAAAGAAAAATAGGAGCGATACATCATCTTCTCTACTTTGAACGAAATTAAGTGTGCCCAACGTCATAAATGTGTTTGTCTAGAAACATTGGATGCCCGAATAGCCCATTTCAATAGCCACCTCCAATGTGAAGCATATACTCCAAATACTCCAAGGTCTAGTGCCAAATATCCTGATCCGGTGACTTCTTGAGACTTCAAAGTTCCTATTATGCATGATAGTAGTCTTTTTATTACAATCTAGTAATCAATAAGTGTGTTTTGCAACAATTAGTTTTATTTTGGAGATTCTATTTCCTCTCTAAGCAATTAAAATATTTAGTTTCTCTTATAACAAATTGCAATTACCTATAATAAATTCTATTTAAACTATGCTTATTTGATTAATATACTTTGATATTTTGCTATTTTAAAATAATATCACTATATATATATTATTATAACTTAACATTATTCTTCCTTTTATAAACATTAAAAATATTTGATATATATTAAATCCAATCATCACTTTATATATAGATCGACTTAAATATTTCAAATTAATTTATAGAAATTTTATTTAATATAAAAAAATAGGAGGAAAAAGAAAACGACGATGACTATGAACCTTTACCCACTTGTAGGAAATTTTATTTAATATAAAAAAATAGGAGGAAAAAGAAAACGACGATGACTATGAACCTTTACCCACTTGTAGGTTATGAAATTAAGCAATTTGTAAGATTATGAAATCATGGTACCACATCCTTATCAACGTGTAAAATCTTTATGATGTAAATATAAAATTATGGTACCAACTTGTGCGACACCGGAATATATGGGGCCATGGACTCTACTTTAGCAACTTGTGTAACCTACTGAAAAATTTATACAGTGATATGGGGTTTAATGGAAACCCACGGGAGGAAGGTTCAAATTTTATCGTATATATGGCCTATTGTGTCTTGTGTCTTGGCTTGGCCAGAAGAGTAAGCGACCCCGAGTCAGCTTTACCAATTTGTAAGGGTGCTTTTAACATCTAAGTGGCAGGTACAAATAGTTTAGCCTAATCCCAGATCCCTAGAACGGTCGTTTAAAGTTTAAACAGAATCGGTCTTGTTCAAAGAGAATACCAAGATACATAGAGACTTCATCCAACCCAAATAAAAAGATTTGAGAGATTTAGATACATACCCTCCATTTCCTCAGTCGCTCTATTGGAGCTTTCTTTGGCGGCGGGATATTGAAAACATTATTCTGCATTTCCTCTTCCTCGTTGCTGTTGTCGAATCGCTCATAATTCTCCCACGAAGGAGATCGTCTCGGGGAAAACCTCTTCCTGTTTCCTGTACGGCCCGAGTCCATCGCAATCTTTTAACAGGCGCGGGAGATATGAAACCTTTCGCAATTGTACGACTACGAATCTACAATGCAAATCACGGCTTGCCTTAATTTATTAATATCGGCATTATCGGCATTATGGGAACAATGCTTGGCCTAAAAGCACGGCGTTATGCGTGAAATTAGTGCCCTGCACCCTTATAAATCCATCAGATGCTTCCTGCCTCTGGGAAGCCTCCGGAAACCCTCTGGGCTCAAATTTCAGAGCTGGTTCATACCTCCCCAATTTTAATAATTATTTATTACAATTTACACTGTTGCCACGGCTGCTGAAAGAGATTTAGTTGGAAAGGTAATGCAAAGAGAGCTACCTATTCCCAGACCCATGGCTTGAAGATGAACGTGTGCTTCTGTCTGTGGCTGTGTGGTCGGTAGGTCTGTGGTTTGGTGGGACTTTGCCACAACTGAACCACATAATTTTATTTTTAGCACGCAAGTGTCCAACCAACTTTCAACGACAGACATTCATGTGGCGTGGGTTGGAAAATCATCTTATGTTAGCGCCCGGTAATGGAATACATCTCACGAGCCTCGTTATTTCAAAAGTGGCTGCTGTCAGATGGCCAACTAATTTCAGAATTTCAGGTCGGTACAGTGTCTTTCTGGCAATTTCAGGTCCGTATACTATTTTGATAGCTTAACTTCAGCTTTAATGAGCAATTTTGTAAGCAGTTCGACAGATTTATAACACTCCAGCCCATCTTCCCAACCAGCTTGTCGGATGTGTTCGTTCAGATCTGAAGTATTGGTTAAAAACTAATATAGCGAAGGAAGGGCTGAGGATAGGAAAGATTCCCATTTTTTTTTGTCTTTTATAAAATGCATTCTAGGTTAGGTATGTTTGATTTTATTTCATTGAAACATTTATATGTTATAATAAGAAATAACACAGAGGGCCTAAACACGCATGCATATTAATTATAATTAGTCAACTGTTTATTATTATGAGATATACTTTCCTTTGCGACTACTACTGTAACATATATTTTCCCTTTGTGGTTATTGTCATTGATATAGGACTTAAAGTATTTATTAAAAAATTAATTTTTTTATACAAAAATCCAATAGGGAGAAAAATTACTTATCGTATAGAGTTAAGGGATATGAAATTTAAAGATGGTTTAGCAGGGATAAATGTGCCAGGAAAATGATGGGTACGAACTGAGTATAGCTAATGAGTGATTTAGACATTGGTAAAGTTATCGTTAAACAATTTATATATTTATGAAGATATTGTATATTTAGTAGGGTGATTTTTAAAACAACAATTTATATGTTAGGTTAATATGAAATTGCAAATTAGATTTAACTCAAATGAAATTAAAGATATTTAATTGAGATGAATAGGTTAAAAAGTAATATTACATTTGCATTTTTATAATATTTTTAATTTATAAGGAATTTATTACATATGTTATTTCAAATGTTAAAATAGTAAAATCAAAATCATCAAAATAGATTAACACAACAAAAAAGTAACTACTATAAATAATAGTTTTGAGAGGAGCGACTGAGAGGAGCGACGCGAATGGAGGAAGACCACCTGGCCCAGCACCCAACCAAAGCTCGCCTGTTAGCATGCACCCAACCAGGTACCAGCACATGCTACGTTCCAGGTTTGACACTCACTCAGTTTTAAACCTGCCTTCGTAGGTTCGCTCTACGTGTCTCCCTCCCAGGTTTGTCTTCTGCATGGACAGCAAACACTCGTCCTCTCCTTAATCTTCACCTTGCGCTATATAACTGACCCTCCACACAAGTTCTCAGGTTTTCCTCCCCTGCGCTTAGGCGCAGGGTCCTCCTCGCTACTTTTCTTTCTGCGTCCTCTGCATTCTACCTAAGGTTTTTCTTCCTAGTTTTCTCACCTGCTATTTATATACGGTCCTCATCTGCTACTAATCTATGGGCTTCACCTGGACATCTACGGTTTATCCTGGTCGTCGCTCTATGTTTTCAACCCCTTCGCCTCTGGACGTGGCGATCCTCTCTCAGTGAAAACAGGTTCCTCCCTTCCCTTTGAATGCATTAGAAGCCGTTACATCATTTTAATGGTCTGCCATTCTTATGGTCTGTTATTTTTATGGCGGATTCTTTTTTTTGGTCTGTCATTTTAACTGTCTGTTATGGTAATGGTTTTCTTTCGGCCTTTTCTGAGGAAGCCTTAACTTCTTTCCCCCGATGCTCCTGATTCTCAATATGGTCAGTAATCATTTACCAAAAGGTCAAAGATATGTGGTTAAATTTCGTAAACAAGTTAAAATCGGTAGTCCATATTTACAGTCCATGCTCGGACGTTAGACTCAGACTCGGCAGCTGGTGGTGCATCATCCAGGTCTACTGCTGTTGCATAGACTGCCACGGTCATTCGCCGGATCTGTCCCCGGTTTCTGATGGCCTCTCAACCGGAAAATCAACAGTATGATTTTGAACTCCGCGGTCCTGTTCATCATTGATGGTTTGCAGTTGCATTAATGCCTGCTTCCTCTGGCCACCTTCCAATCCCCCTCTAAAAGTCAATTCGACGGCGGTCTCATTACAGATGAACAAGCAATCTAGATTTTGTCAGTAGCCTTTTATGACTAAGAAGGTTCATCTACAGCGACTTTTTTCCTTTCTTCTTCTAAACATTTCAGGATAAGATCTTCTTTTTTGTCCTTTCTGACAATCTTCCTGTCAGTCGACCCTTCCATCCAGGTATTTCTTGACAGTCTTGATTTACTATGGACTCGATTTCCTGTCAGGATTGAGATCCAAGTAACCTCTCTTTGTCAGGGGATTTTTAATGGACGACCCGGACTCGCCCACCACCATGGCTTTCATCAAAGCTGCCATGGAGGCAGAAAGGGCCCACAATCCATCCTCCACCTGGCAAGACTCGGTGGCATCCATGATCCCAATGAATCCTGCCTCCGATTCTGTTCCGGTATTGCCTCAGACAGGCCCCGAATTTCCCCTGTCGCCTCTGGAAAAAAAATCCCGGATCCCGGAAAAAACATAAGAAAGTAACTCTTCCGGTCAAACCTGGTCCTCTCGCCAAAGCCATTCATATTTCTGGGGATGTCCTCATTGAACGCATTGACAGTCTTCAGAAACTTGCATTAATCGGAAAATGGTATTTCCCGTTTATGGAGGATGGGGAAATGCGAAAATGGTTGGCCGATAAATGGACCCCCATCATTGGTTACGTCCCGGTTATCTCGAGGCTCATGAAAGATTGGCTATCTTTTCATTTCCTTAAACCAGAGGATGTGGATTCCATCCTCATGCGCCCATGGGTCTGTGGAAGAAGTTTCCTCTCTCTGTCGAGGTGGTATCTGGGCTTCAACCCCCTGAAGAACACTCCTACAAACAACATGATCTGGGTCAAGCTCCCAAACCTGCCTCTCGAACTATGGTCTCCAAAAACTCTATCTGAGATTGGAAACTCTATAGGAAAATTTGTTTATGTGGACCCATGGTGTCGAGGGGAGCGGGACAAAAGAATCGCCTGGATCCTGATAGAGAAACAATACAAAGGAAATTACCCAGAATATGTGGAGATCTCCTGGAATGGGATAAATTTTTTTCAGAGGATTGATTTTTGGGGAATCCCATTTCGTTGTTCTAGATGCCACAAAACATGCCACTTAATTAAAAATTGCTGCTTCCGCAACCTACAGAGGTCAAAAAGGCCCCTTTTTTCTGGCAAAAGAAGAATGGTCCCGAATTCCTTGCAGGGGCATGTCCCAGATCCAGCGCAGGGGCAGGGTTTTTCCTCTGACAGTCCTCTAAAAAGCTCTCCTGCAGGAATCCCCCCCTCCCCCATAAATGATCCTGGTTTCGGCTCTCCCATCCCCGAACCCTGTCAAGAAGCCGTGGTCCCATCTCCTCCAGCCATGAGCTTGGAAGCCTTTGAGGTGGGATCCCACACCATCCACATCCCATCCTCGTCTCAATCATCGGACCCCCTCTTGCATCAAAGCCCTGGCCCCCACATGAAGGGAAAGAACCTCTCCCCATCTCCCACGCCCCAAAACTCTCATGTGGAATCCCCAAAGAATATAATGGACAGCGACCTTGACCTTTTCCTTCACAGAAACTCTATCGATTTAGAGCCGCTCACTATCCACAAGCCCGACTTTCCATCCATTAGTCCCAATTCTGCAAACAACATCACGGTAAGGAAAAAAGGGAAGGGAACCTCAAGACATTTCAGAGGTCGCACTATCGCCTCAGATTTCGGCATTACCAACCTGGCCCTTGTTGAAGTTCCAGTTATGGAAACGGACCCCCCTCGACCTCTTAGAGCAAGTATGGTCGGCGAATCCTCTAAATGACGTTCCTCATCTCAATGAACATTCGGGGCTTGGGAGCTGGCCCAAAATTCATTGCTCTAAAACATTTCTTTAGGACAGCTAGGGCGAAAATAATCTTTGTACAGGAAACAATGCACTCCAGCAAGGACACAATAGCATATTTTAGGAGGATGTTCCCATCCTGGTTTTTGGTGGCAACGGGAGCTAATGGACAATCTGGAGGTTTAGCAGTCATGTGGGATCCAGTATGGGTTAAGGCGCTGGCTTTCAAATGCTGTGCAGGGATACTCATCTCGGCTTCCTACAGGGGTTCTGATTTTAAGCTAAATCTTCTGAACATTTACGGGTCGTGCAGGAACAGGCTTCCTTTCTGGGAAAAGCTCTTTGCCACAGAAATTCTAGATATGGAATCTCTGATTATAGCAGGCGATTTAAACATCACCCTCAGTGCTGATGAGTGTTGGGGATCATGTAGGAAGTCTGACAGAATGGGTGATAGGCTAAGGGCAGAATTGATGCGGCGGAACCTCGTGGACGTCGTCCTGGATCCCCTATCCCCGACCTTGGACAATGGCAGATTTGGCCCCGCTTACAAAGCTAAGAGAATCGACCGCTTTATTATTCATTCAGGCATCATTGATAAATGCGGTCTGCCAGTCTCATATGTTGCTAATGAATTCTCCTCGGACCACAGACCAATCATCCTGGAATGGCGGGTCTCGGTTTTCAAAAAAGGTTACTCCTTCAAATTCAACAGGGTTTTTCTGAACGATCCGGATTTTAACACTCTAATCTCCAGCAAATGGGCGGACTTACAGGCATCAAGCAAGGCACTGCTCACCACATTCAGAGAAAAAATTCATGCTCTGCGTATTTCTGCTAAGGAATGGCAGTCTCAGAAAATCAAAATAGATCGCCGCGATCTCTCCTCCATCCAATCGGACCTGGAATCTCTCCTATCGACCTCTTCCTGGAACTCTATGCCTTTTGACAAAAAGAACAAAATCAGGGATCTGACCGCGAGAAAAAATGATCTGCTGCTCAAGGAAGAAATCACTTGGCGTTTAAAGAGCAGAGCGCTCTGGCTCAGGGAGGGTGATCGAAACTCTAAATTTTTTCATTCCTTTGCCAACGCCAGACGGAAGATCAACTCCATCTGGAATATCCGGGATAGCGGGGGAAATCTTCTTTCCACACAGGAGGAAATTTCAAACGAAGCCACCGCCTTTTTTCATCACCAATACAAGCGCGGGTATAGCAGTCCCCACGACATGTTCTGGGCGGCGGAGTCTGTCCCTATTATGTTCGATCCCCGGGCATATGACGACTTCATAAAACCTGTCACCGAGGACGAGCTTCTCTCTGCAATGAAAGCTTTCAACAAGGACAGAAGCCTGGGGCCGGACGGTTGGCCGATCAAAATTTTCATTCATTTTTATGACCTGTTTAAAAGGGACCTCTTGCGCACGGTTGAGGCTTCCCGTATGTCGGGCCATATCCATAGCTCACTTTCTTCCACGTTCATCGCCCTGATTCCTAAGAAGAAAGAGACTGCCTCTCTCCACGATTTCTGCCCTATCTCATTATGCAACACTCTCTTCAAAATAATCTCCAAAATTATTGCGGACAGATTAAAGCCTGTTTTAAATCAATTTATCTCCAAGAACCAGCACGCCTTCCTGAAAGATAGAAATATCTGGGACGCTGTGGCCATGACTCAAGAGTGCCTTTACTCCATGGCGACAAACAAAACAGAGGTGGCAATTTACAAAATCGACCTCAAAAAAGCATTTGATTGCGTGGACTGGGGCTTCCTACGCATTTTGCTGGCAAAAATCGGCCTCAGATCTAAAGGAATCGAATGGGTAATGGCTTGTGTGGAAAACGTGCATTTCTCAGTGATCATTAATGGAATTCCTTCCCCCTTCTTCAAAGCCGAGAGAGGGCTGCGCCAGGGATGCCCTCTCTCCCCTCTGCTCTTCATCTTAGTCATGAACTCTCTCAGCTTGCAGATAAATAAGGCGGTCCAGGAAAAGGAAATTAGGCCGATCAAAATTTGCAAAGACATCCATCTCTCCCATAATCTGTTTGTAGATGATATTCTCATTTTTGCCATGCTGTGCAAAAAATCATGGTCCTGTATTCACAACATTCTAAAAAAATTTCAATCAGCTTCTGGCATCCTCATTAATGGGGACAAATCAAAGCTGTTTCACAACAACTTGAATGGAGACCTCATTTCCTGGACTGCGTCTCTGCTTGGCTGCTCCCAGGAGTCAATTAAAAATGGTATTAAATACCTTGGCTTTAATCTAAAGGCAAAGAGCTATCGAAAACAGGATTGGTCATGGCTCATTGACCGTTTCTACTACAGGATCTCGGGTTGGGAATGGAGATTCCTCTCTCTGGCCGGCAGATTCATCTTGGTACAATCAGTGCTATCGCAGCTTGCGGTCTATTGGGCCCATCTTTTCCTTCTTCCTTCCTCCATAACCAATCAAATGAGCTCTCTAGCAGCAAACTTTTTATGGGGTGGCCGCTCCTTTCAATCAAAAATCCACCTTGTCAGGATGGAGGATATCTCTAGACCCAGGAAAGATGGTGGTTGGGGACTTTTAAATCTGAAAATCTTTGGGAAGGCCCTCATCTACAAAACTCTTCACAGGGGGATCTTTGGGAGTGGCCCATGGAGTCTCCTCATTAACAGAAAATACCTCAAAGGAAAAGGCATCATCTTCTGGTACAGAAGGAAAACATTGGGAAAAAAGAGTGGATCTGCTATCTGGTTGGGCTTCAGAAAGCTCCAACACTTCTTCATGGAAAATCTGCGATGGAAAATCCACACAGGGGCCAGCATTCTCATCGGCATTGACCACATTCTAAATGGCCCATCTTCCTTTCCTCCCCCCCTGACCATCTATCTCCAAAATAAAGGAATCTTCACTTGGGACAAGTTAATCATCTCCTGGTCAAACCTTTCCCCAGCCTGGAAATCTGCTTCTGATCTTCACCTCCCGCCCCCCCTCTCCCCTCTCTGGACCTCCTTCGAACTAGGCCTCTCGAACAGGCCCATCCACCTTGCTGCTCCAAAGGACGCACTGGTATGGGCCCTCCCGAACAACCCCCTCCCCATCTCTGTCAAAAACATTTATGCTGCAGTCTCTCCCTCCCCTTCTCTCCCCCCCATGATCTTCCCGATGTCCCTCTGGAAAGTCTCCTGCCCTCTCAAAATGGTCCTATTTCTATGGCTCGTCTTCAGCAACAAAAATCTTACCTGGGATGTGCTACAGAGGAAGGGATGGTTGGGGCCGGGGCGCTGTCCTTTATGCCTCATGGCCTCTGAAACGAATTTTCACCTTCTCTTCACCTGCCCAATCTCCTCGTCCATTTGGTATGATCTCTCCCTCTCCTTCGGTTTTCCTCTTTTTTCTTTCTCTTCTGTTCAGGAAGCAATCTTCTGGTGGAGTGGCCAGTCAGACATATGGAGATCCCTCTTCACTCACTCCTGTTGGCTCATTTGGAAATGGAGGAACTCCTCCATCTTCCAAGACACAAAAAGGCCAGTGTCTGCTCTTCTTAGTTTTGTTAAAGCCTCCTATCTCTGAGCCTCCTGCTCCAGCATCTGTTATGTCAGCGATTCTTTCTTCTGTGTAACTTCGAGCTTCCCCTCTCTCGGATCGAGCTGTTCAGTGTTTTTTTCATCTTTCTCTCTGCCTGTTCATGACAGTTCTCCTGTCTCTCGGTTTTTTTCTGCTGTTTTTCCGGGTTCGTTTTTTCTAGTCTTTTCTTGCTGATGGCGCAACATTCTGCTTCTTGTCTCATGTCTTCTGTAGTGATATCTGAGGTATAGAGGGTCTTGGGGATATCTCTCTACCTGTAGCAAGGTCTGTATATGGGAGTCTTTTCCCCTCGTTTCTGTTTCCTTGTTGTTTAGTCTTCTGATCCAAATCCTATCACTGCCTATTTCAGATCGCGTATATATGCAGTCGTTATGTCTCTCTACGTTTCGGGCATATGTCTTAGCTGTACATCTGTTGTTTTAGGTGTCTATGTCTTTTTCCGTTCTCGGGCTTCATGTCCTTGCAGGATCCTCCTTTGTTCAGGGGCTCTCGGGTTTCACAGGCCTCTTTTCTCTGCCTGGAGTTGATCAAGTATATGGAGTCACAATCTCTGAATATCTCACTTTTCTTACTTACAGGTTTTCTGTGGCAAAGAATTCCTTTGTTTTTTCCCTATAATTACAATATGCACAATTCAATTTATGTCCATCAGCAAGAGAATTACTGTTGACAATGCCATCTCAAAGATCCTTGTTAGAAGCGGATGCCGAAATATGTATCTTCATCATCTGTCATTTCTGCCTCAACTTCATCATATGTAACTTCATCATCTTGTCCGCCTCGATCTTGCCTGTTTCGACAGCGCATGTATGCAGGCCTTTACACGCTCTTTTGTAATGCTGTCTCGAGGTTTCTTATACAGGCCATCGTTTTCCTCCAAACCGGGCCTGGTTTTCTTTCATGCTTTTATTCATATCATGTAACTTCGCTTCTTCTGAAGCTGATCTATATCTTCAGAATATAACATATTGGTTTTTCTTCTGAAAAAAAGGTAGATAAGATCAATACATGTGCAAAGGGAACAAATGAGCTTTGTAGCCTTCTAACAAGTGTGGTATTGTCTCATCAATGACTTAATCCATAGTTGATATGTTAACTCTAGGTCAATGTTAATAAGACATTTTCGTTGTAATGTCCCTATTTGCTTAGGAGACATAAGGAGAAGATTACATTAGCCTATTTAAGTTCTCGTAGGCTAGGCCGAGGAAAAAATTAATCAAGGGAACACAATTCAAGTCTTAAGATAACACTTTATAAAAGCTAAAGTGGAGAAAGGGGAAAGTGGGTCTTGCGTTAACGAAAAATCACTTTTAAATTATAAAGTGAGAAAACCCACTAAAGTGATTTTATTAAAATAAAAGGTAAAAATGTGGCAAAATGATCAAGTGAGTTATAAAAAAGGAAATGAGGAGTTTTTTTATCATTCTACATTTGTTCACTTTAAAAATAGATTTTTGGACAGTTCTTGAAAAACGCTAGGGTTTTTGGAAACCCTCATTCTAGTTGTTGGTTTTGGTGTTGAAACTATACCCCTTAGCTATTATTGGAGCAGGATCACTTAGATTTTCACATTAGTTGATTTTATAATCCATTCTTTGGTATCCATTTTTCTCTTTGCAGACCAAACTCTGTGCTACACCGGGGATGAGTTCACACCTGAAGAGGGTCGAGTTTTTCCTTCTTATATTAGGTTTTGGGTACTATTAGAAAGATGTTGTAAACCTCTCTTATTCACAGGTCGAAATCCCTTCCTTTGTTGGTCGAAAACCCTTACAATATAAGCATAATCATTGTTTCAAAGAGAAGTTGAAGTCTCTTTTACACAAATCAGGGACCTTATTTATTTTCTGGACAGTGAACAATATTCAAAAGGAGGGTTGTGAATAGTCATTGAGAAAGTTGAGGATTATTCTTGTTAGAGCCGAGTATTGAAAAGGGTCGAGCTTCTGTACATTCCAAGGGGTCGAATTTTGTACCTTCAAAGGGGTCGAGTGTTGTACCTTCAAAGGGTTGAGGTTTGTGTTCTTTTAAGGCCGAGTTGGACTATTGTACATGGAGGAAATTCTCTTGTCTATACACACCAGATTTGGAGTTGAACCAGAATTGTCATTAATTTTGAGGGAAACATTTAAAACATTTGAAACATCTAGGTTGATAGTCTCTTCCCCGACCTCTATCTCTAAGGAATGATCTTCTCCCTCTTGAATCACCTCCTCTTGGTGTTTGACTGTTGGAACTTCTTTCATCTTCTCTTTTTTGAGACTGAATTCTTCCTCTTCCAATCTATTGTCCTTTTCTTTTGCATGGCTCCTTACTTGACTTCTCTGAATTTGTTTTCTAGCAATTTTTTCTTCTACCTTCAAGGCAACCTGATATGCATCTTCAACAATCTTTCAAAATAATAATCCAATTTCATCTTGAATATCAAATCTCAAGCCATTAATATATCTAGCAACTTTCTCAGCATAATCTTATACAGGACCAACTTTGATGTTCAATTTATAAAACTCCTATGTATATTCTTTAACTGACATGGACTTTTATCTAATATTTTGTAATTGACATGGATAAAAAATTACCTTTGAGTTTTTCCAACATCCTGTCCATATCTTTAATTTTAGTTTTTCCTTTCCTCTTCCCCTCAACTTATACTTCGCCCCACCAAAGTGCAACATGGCCTTTTAATCTGATTGGTGCATACTTAACTCGCTTATCTGCTTCAACATCTTCATAATCAAAATATTTATCAAGAGCATTTATCCAATCCATTAATTTATCGTCATTTAAATTACCTTCATTTGGCAGAATCTCCATCTTTGGCCTAACGGTTACCTTAGCAAACATCTTCGTCATCCTTACATCTTTTGATTCTTCGAGATCTTCATCACTAAAAGCTTCTTCTCCAACATCACTAAGATATCCTGCTTCAATGTCTTTCCTCTATGTAATGTCCATAGCTGCTACTCTCTCTCGAAGTCTTATTACCTCAGCTTGAAAGCCACATTTGCTACAGGTCTCCCTTCACTTTCTCTTTGAACTGCTCCTCAACAATTTGCCATTCTTCCTTTTAATTAAAAAAAACCGCTCTAATACCACAATTGATGTTGATTCAATTTTTTCAATGACCTTGATTAACTATTTGCCTCCAAATCATAATTATATGCAATTCAAATTTTAAATAAAATCAAAGGAAAACCTTTAAAAACTCACTTTTATTAAATTCGACAAAACAACCAACCTATTCAACAATTTCACAAGGTTGGGTTGGAACTTCAAAGCAACTTGTTATAACTCTCGACTGGGCTCGAGGCTGACTTGTTGTGGATTAGTCGGGGTTTGAAATTGACTAAATATGGGAGGTTGAGGTTGAGTTCACCGCAACTAGTAGCAGGTCGTGCTCCTATACGAAATTTCTGAATCAAATGAGCCTGGATATAGGTCGAGGCTAATCTGCTCCGATTTCAATACAAATGCTAGTGTTTCCAACTGGCCCTACTCGGGGGTTAGGACTCAAATTCACTAAGGATAAGTTGGGTGTCGAATTTGCTTACATTGAACAAACAAAAAACTTAGCTTTTATCTCAACTGTTGACTCTTGCCTCCACCTTAGATAGTGTACCCTTAATAAGTTTTAAAGGTTTCGTCTTGTATTCTTTTGCTTTCATAAAACTTGTTTATTCACACGATTACATAAATAACCTGACACCATATAATTGCGTCACCACAAAAGAATTTGATCCAATAAATGGTTGTCGATGCCACAGGATTTAATTGCAAAGGGAATTGGGTATGATAACTTACATTGGGTCCTAAAACAAAGACCACAAAGATTTGATAACAAATCTATAACACAAAATTTGGAAGCAAATTCAAATCAAACAAAGCACTAGTAATCCAAGAACAAAGGGGAACAAAATTTCTTCAATTTCTTTAGTCCCTTTCTTCATAAAACATGTAAATCCACATTCACGCACTCACTTTTCATAACCCTTTTCTTGAGCTACAAGTTATGTTGAAGTACAAAAGAACAATATGTTAAGATCCACTAATAGTGTATCTGATTCTTAAATCTAGAAAATATTTAATCTATTAAAAATAATTACAATATCTATCAGAAATCAACTACAACAAATTTCTATTTTATACAAATTCATAACAATTCAAACTAAATACTAATTTTCCTAAGTATTTCAAATAATTTAAAATAATTCAGGAAACCCACTTCCTATGGTAAATTCATTTTGACCATTAAGGTCAAAATGAATTTACTGATGATGATGCTCCCTCATCAAATTTTCAAGTCAGTGAAAGTAGAGTGCTGCATTTTTTACTGAAACCATGAATTTATATTAAATTAAAACATTGTGTTGGGGTCACAACTAATTCTCCAAAGATACATACAGTAGAATCAGATACAAAAATTGGATAATAGGTCAAAAATGAGAATTCCTCTACTATCCTTCTTAGACATATCTTGTAGCTATTCAAAAGGATTTTAATCCATACATTGTTCCATTTGTACATTCTCCAAAACAACCCCTAAAAGATGACAAAATTTACATTTCATTCACAGAATTAGATATGCTTATCTCCCTCCCTGGGGACAGGGTACACTTATTGGGTAGGATTGGTCAAATCCAAATGTGGGATGTACTGGAGCTGACACAAACTAAGTTATTAGAAGAAAAGTGTTGGTTGAGATTTATCTTCTAGCTCAACTCCTTGATTTGACTTTGTAGGCTAGCCACCTCGTCCTCCATTTGGTTGATTTTAATATTCAACAGAATGATCTAGTTCATAGAGATAATGACGATGGTTTCCATCTAATTGTAGTTGATTTTCATATTCATGATTTTAATATGGAGTTCTTGCATCTCTAGTTCCATATTCTTCCTCGATTTTCTAAACATAATTTTTAAAATTCTACCCCTAGCTGAGTTTCCCTCTGTTACCCAAAATTATTGCCATGGGGAAGTCCATTCCCTAAATGTTTGACAAAGGACCAACCACATAATCCACAACCCCACACCAAAGACTGATTTAGGGAAAAGCAAGCAAGAAATGAAACTATGCAAACCTACCCATACAACTCAGAGGATCCAAAGATGGCCCAATCAACGCCACTATCAAATCCACTATGCATTATTGCGCCATTTAAGAATCCATGCAAATTCATCCCTCTGCAAATGCCTCAAATGTTGAGGATAGAAAACCCCCAATACTCATGTATCGACCACACGAAGAAGTCCTACTAAACATACTCAATCTAGTGGAGACACAACCCAAAGAATGAATTAAGCATAAGCAAACAAGAGATAAAAATTTGCAAACTTGCCCATACAACTCCAAGGACCCCAAGATGTCCCATATGATGTCATTATCATATCCACCCTTCAAATGTGCACCATCCAAGCCTCCATGCAATTTCAAACCTCTTGAAGGAGCCTCAAATGCCTAAGAGAGTGAACCCCCGATGTGTAGGCACTGTCTATGCCAATAAATCCCACAGAGCATACTCATTGAAGAAAAGACAGAACTAACTCCCAATGGGATATAACCTCTCCTATGGGACCCAACATTGCATTTTGACATAAATCTCTCACGCTTCAATGTTTATCAAATTTAATCAACCAAGTTGGCAACAATACACAAATGCACAAACTCCACATACCTCAAATCCCCACTATAATTTGATCTTGCCTCCGTTTTGGAATCATCAAAATAGTCATAAACCTCAACTTCACGCCATTCCACATGAGGAGAGCCAAATTAGGAGCATGTCGATAGGTTTCCCCTCAAGCAAGAGCATCAACACCTTGTGCATACAAGGGGGAGGCGGGGGGGGGTTGGCGGGCGCCATAATCTCACAAGTGCATCCTTTGGGACTATCATTTCTTTCATTGCATTGTGTGCAAAAAAACACCAGAGACAATAGTGTATCCATTAACAATGACTTCCCCCGCGGACGATGAGTACGCTAAATGTCAAGAGCAGGTACATATTGAACGACATAACCATGGAAATGCATGTTTTCAACATGTGTTCTAAAGGAGAATGACTTTCCCTTTGGCATAAGAACATATTCTATGGAATGTTGAATTGACTAATGATCCCATTTGATATAGGGTTCCCTTTGGCAATATTTTCACCTTGCTTAGCTAGCTCATCTGCCTTCATGTTGTTGGGTTTTATAACATCAAAAACTAAGTGAATATGGAGACCTTTTTGGTGAGGTGATATTGTTAGAAAATGGAACTAGTTTCAGTCTTCATAATTGTCATTATACTCATGTCATTATGTATATCTTATGTAACAAGCAAAGGAAGAAACAAAAATTATATTTTCAAGCATGAGTTTCATGTTTCTTTTGATTGGTCAACTAGGTTAAGCATATTCTCCATGCTTCTAGGGTTTGTCATGTCATAAGAATTTGTGTCATGAGTTAAAAGAGTCAATATCATTTGTATAAGACGCTATGGGGCAAGTTGAAACATGAAATATATTTATTTTTGTGTCTAGAAAGTCAAAAAGACCTCCAAGCACAAGTTGGCCCTACCAGTGACAAGTCGGCCTAGAAGAGGCTATTTGACCTCATGAAAGGCATATATATAGAAGCGATTTCGAGCTCATTTGACACGCATTTGATCTGCACAAGAGACAAGTTTGAGCTGAAGGAAGGAAGAAGAAACCAAGAAAAAGAAGAAAGATTTGATTTTGAGCCTTATTCTCTCACACATGCAAACAAATTAGGATTAACGCAACTATTGCACGACCAAGAGTTGCAGGTCGAGGTTGCAGATGCGAGCCAGGGGCTGAAACTGAGATTTGAAGCAGATTAAAGAAGGATTGACCCTTGTTAACTTGGTTGATCTTTGACCTATTTAGAACATATTCTTAGATGGTTGACTTGGTGCTTGGAGAAGTTCTTGACTTTGGTCTTTAGGTCTTGGTTTTCTCATTTGATCAGATTCTATAAGAAGAGAATATATTATTTCTGGGCTTTCCCTTTGGAGGGGCTTTTCCCTGGATTAGAGCCTACTTCTTGTATCTATTGTCTTTATTGTTTTTTCTCTTGATAATTGTTTGATGAAACGATCTAATAGAGAATAATAAGAAGATAAGTAAAGTTCACAAGCAATCATTAAGGATAAGGAGAATTGTTTTCAATAGTTGCACTACTAGATTCTCTAACATGGTATCAGAACTTAGGTGAAGAAAGAGAAGGAAGCTTGAAGATCATCTTGCTAACATAAGAAAGGATTGCTTGTTAAGGGGAATCATTTGCAAAAGGACACAAGGAAAGCAGAAGAAGACCTATTAACTTAGAAGGAAGATTACTACATCAAGCTTTCATTGAAGACCTCATCATCTTAAAAAGAACCAAGCTCCCGTTGAAGGAAGGAAAAGCTCTTGTTGAAGGCTCTCTAGTACATTCCATCATCTTGAAGAAAAGGAAGCATCAAATAATTTTGGGATCATCGTCCACTCTTTGAAGTTGTTTGAAGACATTATTGTTGAAGGCATCCTAGAAGTCATCATTCTAAGGCATCTTTGAAGTCTCTTTTGAAGGTCTTGAAAGCATCAAGCTATTTTAAGACACAATCAAGAAGGAGACTCATTTGACAAGTACCATTTTGTGCTCCATGTCTCAATCTAACGATCAAATGGCTACATTTTGCAAGGAAAGCAATAAGTACGTTGGATTAGCAAACTTCTTAGCATGGAAGAAGAGGATTGATTTGGTGCTCACAGAAAATGAGGTCATGGAATATGTTCTTGGTGAAGTTACTCAACTAGACAAAGAAAAGACTCAAGAATTAGCAAGATACAAGAAGGGAGTAGTGAGGGCACATAGGATTCTTATTGAATCCATAAAAGGTCATCTCATTCCCTTTGATGTTGATTCGAAGTCATCTAAAGCAATCTATGATAAGTTGGTGAAGTTGTACTTTACAAGTACACTAGGTTAGAAGATATCCTTAAGGAATCAACTATATAGAATAAGGAAGTCAAAGGATGGAGACATTGCCATTAATCTTATGAAATACTCACAAATAAGGGACTAGTTGCAAAGGCTTCAGGAAGTTGTTAGTCAAGGTTGTCATTAATGTCAATATGGCATTGTTTGTGACTTCAAATTCTTGTGATACTTGATGTTGCCCATTGATCACAATGATGAAAATTCTTATGAAGATGTCATAACCTCATGTATATTATGATATTCTTGATGAAGCACTGAATGGCATATGATGACATGGTTGGAGATCATATAATGAGATGGAGGACCATATGGATTGAATATATATATAGAAAGAATAGAAGCAGTGGACCCAAGGAGCAGTCCTAAGACAAGGAGTAGTACCAAAGAGAAGAGCGAGAAGCAGATCCATGAGAAGACTGCATATGCCCAAGAGAAAGAGCCAAAAGGAAAGAACAATGATACTAGAGGAGCAAAGAGAAATGATATTGGCGAAATATCCATCGGAGAAATCATATCGACGCCTTTTATTATGTGTCACCACTTAGAAACCCCGATCTTCGATCTCCGATCTCCAACTTTGACTTCGATCTCTGATTTGCGATGTGGACCTCCGATGTCCAAACTGTGATATGGACCTCAAACTGCCGATTTACGGACCCAATTGCTCTATCATAACACGTTTTAATGTAATATCGCATCTGTCGCGTCACAACTTTCCTATCGCAAGTTTTGAAGGTGTGTCATGTTAAAATATTCGATTGTGATATCTTTGTGGACTGGATTGGTTTATCAAAATGATTTTATTGACATATGTATCCATCAAAGGTTATAGTATATTGCGGACTTGATTGGATTATCAAAACGATTTCATTGAAACATTGCATCTGCTAGGTCGAAGGTCAGAGGAAGTAAGGACGATATGTGTTATAGGAATATCGACGTTGTTGATATCGGAACTTTGGCATGTGCACAACTTAAAAATCTCTGATATTCATGTGGTTACGATATGCGGGAGTAAAGTGATGATGTGGCGTGTGGGACCTCCCTACATATATTATAATGTGGTTTCCGTTCAATGAAACTATGTCATATTTGATCCACTATTCTCAAAAGACCCCTTCCGACATCTATTGAATATATTGTCAAAGTGCCACCTCATGCACAAATCGGCCTCTCCTCTAGTGAACATGTTTTTTCGTTTATTGGCGAATCTCATATAAATACAAGTAAAATACTTCATTATCAAGCATCAATCTCGGGCATCCATCATAGAGAAGAAGATACAATTCACAACTTGTGAACTTGAAAGAGAATGAGAAAGGAGACTTAAACGCCGAGAGGATCACTAGAGATCAAAAGCAAATAAGGTTGTAAGAGCTCGGATTTGTGGACATTTTAGTTTCAGTGAAGCCTAGTTCTGTGGACAATCACATTTGGAAGGGTCATACTAAGTGGAACAGACATATGTGAGAGGCTCGGAGCTACAACAAATTTACGAAGGCCCGAATATTTTGTAGCTCGGCAGAAGCGCAGACCTCGACCTGAAGGACAATCCTATGGAGGTTCGTTTAGTAGCTCGAATCAGTGATATATCTCTATCTCGGAATTGTGAAAAGATTATTTCTCAGATCTGTATGACCTTGGACCAGCGAAGTAAGGTTACATCTGTCATCATTTGCAGGGCACTGAAGATGACACCAGCGTTGAAGTGTTTGTGAGTTTTCCCTGGAAGTAATCATATAGCAAATTCTTGAAGCAATCATTCATGAAGTAGTTACCTCGGAAGTGTGAACAAAGGCTCGAAACAGAGAATAGTTTGGTGCAGATATTGAGGATTAGCACAACCTATTGAAGATATCTTGTTGAAAAGCTTTAGCAAATCTTGGAGACATCATTGGAGACCATGATGCATTGTTGAAATCATCATGAGGTAACTTTGCAGATTCTGATTGGGTAACATGAAGAGTTCTGGAGACTCCTTCAAGTGAAATCAAGGTTGTCATTGATGAAGTGACGTGGAGATTAAGTGGAGGCATTGTTGAAGATAAACAGGGCTCGTTGAAAAAGCCATAGGGAGCTATGAACTATTACTAAACTTATCTTAACAAATTGAAGCAAGAGGTTGGAGCCACATAGAGTCAAGGTTGGTGCCTTGGAAGATAGAGGATAGGAGTTTTCAATATACTAGGTTGGAGCCTGTACCAAAGAGACGATTGGAGCCTGAGAGGATAGGAGTCCTCAAAAGACTATGTTGGAGCATGTACCAGAGATAGGGTTGGAGCCCTAGATGTTGGTGCCTCAATATTGACAATGTTGGAGCCTTGGAAAAGTTCAAGTCGAAGCTTGGAAAAATACAGGTTGGAGCCTGGGAGATTGAAGATTGGTGTCTTCATCTAGGGTTGGATCCCTACACATTATTCTATTGGATTTATTGTAAAGAGGATTGGAGTCCTCATCATTGATTCACCCCCCTCTCAGTGTTTCCAACAATTGGTTTCAGAGCCAGTACCTTCTCTCAAATCCTAACAGCTTGAAGGTTGATCCTTAGAACACAAATGGCAAAGCCAAAGAAGAAAGCCTCCAATCCTTCTAAAGATGTCTCTTCCTCACCTATGAAAACTAAAGACAATCATATTGGGAAAGTTCCATTATTCAATGGAAACTTTTATGTATGGAAGGCAACAATTAGAAATTTCTTAATGGCTCAAGGCATTGAAGTATGGGAATCAGTGATCATTGATAGCATGATGGAAGAAAAATCAAAGGAATATAATACAAAAGCGATGAAGGCAATCTTGAATGGGCTACCAGATGCTATAAAGATCAAAGTGGAAAAAAGTTTATTGGCAAAAGATACGTGGGAAAAACTTCATGATCTTCACTCAAAAGGAGCATTGACCATAACTGTTAGTCAAGAAGATGATGGAAAGCAAGAAGGAAATTCAGAACCCATTAAGGAAGCTGAAAGCAGGAGTGAAGACATCAAGGCTAAGGAAGACCTAGAAGATGAAGAAATAAAGATGACTTCAAATAAGATCGCATGACGAATCTTGTAGCTGCCCGAGAAGAGATAAGCAATTTGAAAAAGAAGAATGAGGAGCTCAAGAAGCAATCACAATATGGTGACCATGACCTTGACCAGACAAGGAAGGAAGTTAACCTATTCAAGCTTCGAGTTCAAGAAAGAGATGAGGAGCTCACCAAGCTTAAGGAGGTATTTCATCAAAACAAGAGGAAGCATCATGAAGAAGTCATATCCATGACATATCAATTGGATAAGGCAAAGAAAAGGGAAGAAACTTTGTCAAGCCACCTTGAACAAAGACACAAGATCTTGAACAAATTTGAAGCAGAAATTTGTCAATACAAGGACGAGGTCTCCTCGCTTAGATCTCAACTAGAAGAGACAAAGAAACAAGCCCAAGGAGGTGAGAATGTGATGGAAGTGTTGACACTCATAGAAGGACAAGTTCATGATGCAGAAAAGGAATGAAACACCACGATATGCCAACTAGAAGAAAAGGGTGAAGAGATCTTCAAACTGAAATCAGATATCAACTTTCTCAAGGTCGGATTATGTGAAACAACAAGGATGAAGGAAGAAATGGAGATCAGTCTAGCAAAGGAGAATGAAGAAATCTTCAGGATGAAATCAGATATCATCTCCCTTAAAATAGAAGTTAATGAAGTAACACGAGTCAAGGAAGAAATTGAAAAACAACCAGCTAAGAAGAATGATGACTATGGAAAATTGGAAGAAGAGATTGTTTCACTAAGGAAAGAAGTTGAATTGCTGAACAAAAGCTTGAAAAGTTCTCAAGCCTTGGATGACTTTCTCATCCATCAAAGATCTCCATTTAATAAAACGGGTCTCGGTTATACAGGTGAATCCTCAAACAAAAGTGGAGCAACTCTTATTGCTTCAAACAACAGAGATGTGGAGAAACCTAAAAGAAATATTGATGTCCTCAGATCCAGCAACGGCAAAGAGAAGAGTTAAGATGACATTAGAAGAAACCCTACTCCAAGAAGATATGAAAATGGTGTCAAGACTGCAAGAGGAAATAAATCTTATCAAAGGCTTCCAAGACATAATAACTTTAGAAGTACATTAAGACAAAGTTGTGCAGAAAGTGTCAAGGATGCAAGAGGAAATGAATATCATCAAAGAATTTCAAGGCAGAATGCCTTTAGAAGTGCATCAAGGTAGTCATCATTTGCCAGGTACCAAAATTTATTTTATGGTTATTGTTATTCCTGCTCAAATTTTGGATACATGGCTAAGCACTGCAGAGCATATGAAGATCCCTATCAGTTCTCCAAAACAAGATATATAAAAAAAACTATGCTCTCTCCTTCATGTTTAAGACTAAGTGTTTCAAATTTCATAACATTGAACATGTGGCTCGTGATTGTAACTTATCTGGGGTTCCTAAACAAGCTCAAAGCATGACTACCAAGCCAGAAAAGAAAGTTACACAAGTATGGAGAAGGAAGCAAATTGGATCTGAAAGTTTCTTGAACACTCCAACCAACAACACATGTTGTTGATCTGAGGATTGCATCTTTGACGAATTTTGATGATGAGATTTTGCCAAGAAGAGACCATCCATACTGTTAGGGGGAGCTTGTGTTTCTGAACTATTCCAACTATGAAGAGCCCTATGAGACACTTGATGAGTTACATATGGACAATCGTGTTGAGGCATATCTCCCGATAAGATCATCTCTCGAAAGTAACTCCATTGAAGAAAATCATCTATTGATTGAAGATATATTCCACTTGCAATATTCTTTCTTGTCAAAAGTAAACAAAAAACTAGAGGACTTTATGCAAGCAGGGGGATCTGATTGATCATCTACAATTAAATTATAGACAGCCACTAGCGTTGAAAATTACGGGCTGTTAAGATAAGACTGATGACAAAAGCAGTAAATGCTTGGTAAAGACAGAAAAATGACGCTAATCTCAAAAGATTTTGAACGGAGCTAAAATCTAGAAATGACATTTGTGGAAGCACACAACAGTTGAATCAGAAGGATATACAAATAGCTACAAAGCATTCGAACTGGTATTTGTGTCTCTGTAAAGAAGGCCCAAATCAGTATAGCAACATTGGAGAACTATAGAACAAAATGTCAAAGGTGACTGAGTAGCATGATGATGACAGAAAAGGGAGCACAGGTTCAAGGGGAGTTGTACAAGCAACTGTCTAAGCAATAGTGGAAGAAGCAACATGACAAGAAACAACGTGATAGGGAGAGTACTTGGGCACCCTATTTGCCATTGATGTCAAAGGGGGAGAGAATGTTGGAAGGGCAAGAATATTGCCATCAATGACAAAGGGGGCGACCGTTAGTCAAGGTTTTCATTGATGTCAATATGGCATTGGTTGTGATGGAAAATTCTTGTGATACATGATGTTTCCCTTTGATCATAGTGATGAAAATTCTTATGAAGATGCCATAACCTCATGTATATTATGATATTCTTGCTGAAAGACTTGATGACATATGATGACATGGTTAGAGATCATATGATGAGATGGAGGACCATATGCATTGAATATATATACAGACAGAATAGAAGTAGTGAACCCAAGGAGCAGTCCTAAGCCAAGGAGGAGTAGTACCAAAGAGAAGAGCGAGAAGCAAATCCATGAAAAGACCGCATATGCCCAAGAGAAAGAGCCAAAAGGAAATAACAACGATATCGGAGGAGCAAAGAGAAATGATATAAGCGAAATATCCATTGGAGAAATCATATCAGCACCTTTTATTATGTGTCACCATTCAGAAACCCCAATCTCCAACTTCGACTCCAATCTTTGATTTGCGATATGGACCTCCGGTGTCTGAACTGAGATATGGACCTCCAACTGCCAATTTGTGGACCTGATTTCTCTATCATAATATGTTTTAATGTAATATCACATCCGTCTCATCGCAACTTTCCTATTGCAAGTTTTGAAGGCATGTCATGCTAAAACCTCTGATTACAATCTACTTTGCGGACCCGATTGGTTTATCAAAATGATTATATTGAAATATCGCATCCATCAAAGGTTAGAGCATGTTGCGTACCCAATTAGATTATCAAAACGATTTCATTGAAATATCGCATCTGCTACGTCAGAGGTCAGTGGAAGCAAGGGCGATATGTGTTATAGGAATATCGACGTTGTTGATATCAAAACTTTGGCATGTGCACAACTTAAAAATCTTTGATATTCATGTGGTTGCGATATGCGGGATTAAAGTGATGACGTGGCATGTGGGACCTCCCAAGATCTATTATAATGTAGTTTCTATTCAATGAAACTATGTCATATTTGGTCCAATCTTATCAAAAGATCCCTTCCGATAACTATTGAATATATTGTCAAAGTGCCACCTCATGCACAAGTCGGACTCCCCTCTAATGAACGTGTATTTTCATTTATTGGCAAATCTCATATAAATACAAGTCAAATACTTCATTATCAAGCATCGATCTCGGGCATCCATCATAGAGAAGAAGATATAGTTCACAACTCGTGAACTTGAAAGAGAATGAGAAAGGAGACTTAAAGGTTGAGAAGGATCACTAAACATTAGAAGCAGATAAGGTCATAAGAGCTCAGATCTATGGACATTTCAGTTTTAGTGAAGCCCAATTCTGTGGGAAATCACATTTGGAAGGGTCGAACTAAGTGGAACAGACATCCGTGAGAGGCTCGGAGCTACAACGAATTTGTGAAGTCCCAAATCATTTGTAGCTTGGCAGAAGTGCAGACCTCGACTTGAAGGACAGTCCTATGGAGGTTCGTTTAGTAGCTCGGATCAGTTCTATATCTTTGTCTCAGATTTATGAAAAGATTAATTCTCAGATCTGTATTACCTCGGACCAACGAACTAAGGCTACATTTGTCATCATTTGAAGGGAGTTGAAGACGACACCAACATTGAAGTGTTTGTGAGTTTTCCCTGGAAGTAAGCATATAGCAAACTCCTGAAGCAGTTACCTCAGTAGTGTGAACAAAGGCTCGAAACAGAGAATTGTTTGGTGCAAATATTGAGGCTTAGCAAAACCTATTGAAGATATCTTGTTGAAAAGCTTTAGCAAATCTTGGAGACATCATTCGAGACCATGATGCATTGTTGAAATCATCATGAGGTAACTTTGCAAATTTTGTTTGGGTAACATTAAGAGTTGTGGATACTCCTTCAAGTGAAATCAAGGTTTTCATTGATGAAGTGACGTGGAGATTAAGTGGAGGCATTGCTGGAGATAAACAAGGCTTATTGAAGAAGGCATAAGGAGATGTGAACTATTACTAAACATATCTCGACAAATTGAAGCGGGAGGTTTGTGCCTCATAGAGACAAGGTTGGTGCCTTGGAAGATAGAGGATAGGAGTCCTCAATATACTAGGGGTGAGACTGTACCGAAGAGAGGGTTAGAGCCCTAGAGGATAGGAGTCCTCAAAAGACTAGGTTGGATCCTATACCAGAGATAGGTTTGGAGCCCTAGAGGGTGGTGCCTCAAAATTGACAAGGTTGAAGCCTTGGAAAAGTCCAAGTCAGAGCTTGGAAAAATACAAGTTGGAGCCTCAGAGATTGAAGATTGGCATCTTCATCTAGGGTTGGACCTTTGCACATTATTCTATTGGATTTATTGTAAAGAGGACTGGAGTCCTCATTGTTAATACAAGTATTTATTCTTATTACTCATTTTGTGTTCTAATTATAAGTGATCTACTTGTTAAAATACTTGTTAAAATATAGCAATTGAAAAGAAATATTGATTCACTCCCTCTCAGCATTTCCAACAGAAGTCGTTTCCGATTTAGAAATGACTACTTGTATATTAAATGCTTTGCCACCTGATTGGAGCAGCTTTACAACTAGTGTCTACTCAAGAAAGGATACTACTCCTTTTGATGAACTATGGGCTCAATGTATCTTGGAAGAAACACGGATAAAGGGAAAGGATGACACTGAATCAAATGAGAAGTCTCAAGCTTTTGTTGTAAATTCCAAGAAGAAGAAGAAGAAAGGAAAGTTTGGAAAGTCCAAAGGAAAACAGGTTATGTCCAAGATACAATGCTTTGAATGCAATGAGTATAGACATTTCAAAAGGGATTATCCAAACAAGAAAAACAAACAAAGCAAGGAAAGGAGTGAAGCTAACATAGCTAAAGAAAAGCTAGAACCTGAGAATAAGCCAAAAGGAGAAGATCCCACGGATCTTTATTATTGAAAGCTCCATCTCTAACAGGTTCATTTGTAATTTTTCTTTCCTTTATTAGAAAATAGAAGTTAGAGTAAGCATGCATAGTTGCATTCTTTAAAAGAAGTCTTGAGTTTTGTGAAGTATGGCATCATAGAAGGAAGCATATGATGGTAGAAGAGTTAGAGTCTACGTAATCAAATTGCTTTGAAAAAGCCATCTAGTTGTTAAGGAATGAGAAGATTTAGATCATGTTGAATAACATCTGAGCATTTTCTAACATGATGTTAGAAGGAGCCATCATGCACAAAGGATCACTAACTATCATCTAGGGAAGGTTCTTGGAAGAAGCATTATGACTAGTACACTCCACCTTGTGTGGAAACAATACTCTTGAAGGATGAATGAATGTAGATGGTCGAGTTGCAATATGAAAGGAATAATTAGAAAGTCTTTCTCCTCATAGGAAAATAAACCTATCTTTAATAGGTATAAGAAGCAAGCTTGTTCAAGGAAGGATGGCTAGATGGTCATATGAAAGAAAAATTATCTATGTTCTTAATAACTCTTCTCTAGAAGGTAGAATTCATGTCTACAAGAATCTTGCAAGAAGAGTTGGTTGTAAGAATATGCACGAAAATATTTCATATGATTACTTGATGCTTGAAGTTTGGATCAAGATTCTTCCTAGAAAGTAATACTTGACATTATCAACATCGAATATGGTTTCCAAAAGAAAGAAAAAGAGTTGACAATGACAACTCCAAAAAGAAGAAATTGCAGCTTACTAGTCAATTTGTTCCATCGACACTTTGATTACAAGTGATAAGCATGGGAAGGATCTTTGATAAAAGTTGAAGATAGACCATGTGAAAGGGTGTTGATCTCAAAAGTAAGCATAATTGGAAGAGGCCATCATATTGAGGTTATCTCCAGTACATTCAAGAAGGTGAAAGCTCAATTTCATGAAGACACATTAGAAAGCTTCTCAATTGAAAGGAAGTAAAAGAATCCCCTCTATGCTTTACAGGGAGTAAGAAGTCTCCTTAAATGTTTGAGAAGGAGCAAGGATTTATTCCCCAATCAAGAGGGAATGAGGACCTTGTTGAGAAATCAATGTATGTAGTTATTAGGGCTTTGATTCATCTTTTCTTGATAATTACGTGTGTTATGTGTTGGCTTCTTTACTTCTTTATTATGTTACCTTTCATCAAGCAATTACCAAATAAAAAATACACAAAGATCACAAGAACAAGAGACACAAGATGTAGGCACTTAGCGAGGGAAAAAACCCTCTGCTAGGGGAAAACCTAGGAAAACTCTTCTTTTCTAATAGAACCAAGTCAAAGTAATACAATCCAAGATATTTTGACAAAGACAAAGACCTCCTCAAATCACCAAGTCAACCCTCCTTCCAAGTAGACAAACTTTGCCAAAGTCAACAAGGGTCAACACCCTCAAAATCTGCTCAATCTAGAATTTCAGCACCCAACAACTCTGAAATTCGGACTTGTAGTAGGATCAGAAATTTTGACCTCCTGCAATTGCCCAGAAACCCTAGAAAAACTCGCACATGTGAGAGAAATATGCCTAAAACTTGTCTTTTTCACTTCTCCTTGACTTTGTCTTCCTTCCTCTAGACTTCGCTCTTCTTTTTGTCCTCTTTCCCCTATAGATTGAACTTGTTATAATTGGATGTTAATGAGGTCGAATTCATCTCCTATATATACTTCATCCACATGGTCTAATTGCCCCAAATAGGGTCGACTTGGTGAGGAGGTGTAAAATGACTGATTTGATTCAAAATATTTTTTCTTTACATGATACAAAACACCAAGAAGGGCAAAATACATACAATAATGAATCTCATGACTCAAGAAAACCCTAGAAGCCTTCAATGGAGGCTTTGACCTAATGAACAAGTGAAAAGAGCATGAAACCCATGCTTCAAAATAATTTATTTCTTCTTCTTTTTCAATTTTACAATAAACACATAATGATGAAGTACAACAATAATGATGAAGAGCAACCATAGTTACACATCATATTCTCCATGTGTCATGCACTAGACCAGGACTAACAACCATAAGTCTTAGTGAAGGCACTAGGAAGGAGAATGGAGGATTGGATAAGCATCTAAGATTAATACTCCTTGAGGATAAATAATCCAAGATAGGAAGTTGACTGACACTCTTTAGGATTAGACAAGTATCCAAGACAAGAGTGGTCAAAGAGGACTGATATTCTTTTAGGATTGAGAATCCAAGATAAGAATAGCCTTAGAAGGGCATACCTAGTGAACATTTGGATGGGGTATGTACCTTGAATTGGTAGTTCGATGTCTCACGTAAAGCCTCCCAGCGTTATGCTCTAATCTAGAGGTTGTCAAGTTAAGGTCTTACTATGTTGACAATGTTGGTCATAATGTTGATGCTTAATGATAACTTACCAATCCGACTCTTCTTATAAGAACTCTTCAGTTTGAGAAAAATCCTTGTATCGTTTGTACAGTTATGAATATCGCCCTAGTTAAGAGGGAATGTTGGAAAATGTAATTAGTTTTGGTCTTCATAATTGTCATTGTACTCCTGTCATTATGTATATCTTATGTAACAAGCAAAAGAAGAAAGAAATATATTATTTTCAAGCGCGGGTTTCGTGTTTCTTTTGATTGCTCAACTAGGTTAAGCATGTTCTTCACGCTTCTAGGGTTTGTCATGTCATAAGAATTTTTGTCATGAGCTAAGAGAGTCAATATCATTTGTATAAGACCCTATTGGGCAAGTTGTAACATGAAAAATAATTTGTGTGTCTAAAAAGTCAAAAAGACCTCCAAGCACAAGTCAATGCTACTAGTGACAAGTCAACCTAGAAGAGGTTATTCGACCTCATGAAAGGCAAATATATAGAAGTAGTTTCGATCTCATTTGACACACAATCGATCTGCACAAAGATAGGTTCGATTTGAAGCAAGGAACAAGAAGGAAGCAAAAGCGAAGGTCAAGGAAGCAAGAAAAAATCAATAAAAGGAAAAAAGAAAGGATTAGGGTTTTTGTGACTATTGTAGGACCGAGAGTTGGAGATCCAAGATAGGGGCTAAAACTAAGATTTGAAGCAAATTGAAGGAGGATTGACCCTTGTTGACTTGGTTGATCTTTGACCTATTTGGAAGAGATTCTTGGACGGCTAACTTGGTGCTTGGAAGAGGCCTTGACTTTGGTCTTTGGGTCTTGGTTTTCTCATTTGATCAGATTCTAAAAGAAGAGAAGGGACTCTTTCTGGGTTTAACCCTTGGAGGGACTTTGCCCTAGCTTGAAGCCTACTTCTTGTATCTATTGTCTTTATTGTTTTTTCTCTCGATAATTGTTTGATGAAAATATATAATAGAGAACAATAACAAGATACATAAAGTTCACAAGCAAAATTGATTTAAATAGTTGCCCTACTAGATTCTCGAATAGATATATTATTTTGAATATTGTTTTAAGCATAAGATCTCCACAGCTCCTACCACTCCTAGTGAAAATAAAACATTATTACTGCTCCCTCTAGGATTCAAATCTCTCCAATAACATACTCTTCACCTATGTGTATGATTATAATAGTGCATGTGCTTGGAAAAGAATTTGGTCTCTAATACAAACCAAAGTTTGATGAATATACCCCACACTTACATTTTCACTCTAAAAACTGGAGTAAATGATTGTTGCAATCTAACTTTCTTCATTAAGCATTTTCTCCACTAAAAAAATAAAGAGGAAAGTGTACTCTTATCATTAAAATTAAAAATAAATATCTTTTCTTACCACATAAGATAATGGAAATTTGAATAGTCTATCTCTACGAATAAATAAATAAAATTAAAGATCACCAACATCCACTACTTCACAACTTTGAGAATATTAAAAGCCCACCCCACATTAAACCCAAGAGCCTATCATCCCAGAGAAAACCAAGCCTGTGTGTGAAGGAGAACCACACATTTCAACACAATCCACCATACTTGTAAATCCCCTAATGCAGCGTGGAATGACAAGTTTGCTCCAGTCGTGATTGAGATTTTTACATTGACATAATGACCACTTTGAATAGAAAATCATTGTTCTCAAACTAATGACGAGTAAGGCCACCAATAATAACCAACATGGTCCTCATATTTCTAAACTAACCCCCCCATAGCCACCAATAATAACAAAAATGATCCTCATACTTCTAAATTGAATCCTCCAATATCATAATCTAATACATTTATGCCCTAGTTCTTAATGTTCTTTATAGCAAGATTGGTTAAAAAACATTCCAGAGATTAACGAAAGAAAAATATAGAGAGATTCAGTACTTACCCTCCATTTTTGGAGCCTGTCCAGCGGTGCTTTCTTGGGCGGAATATTGAAAACATCGTTCTGCATTTCGTCTTCGTTATCGCTGTGGTTGAATCGCTCGTACATCTCGCGCGCAGGGGATCTGACCGGGGAAAATCTAATCGGCGAAAATATTCTCGGCGTTCCGGCGCCATCGGAGTTCATGGCGATCGCAAATGTCACCGATAGCGATAACGGACTACAAAATTCCGTCTGCTTTTAATTAGTTCCTGAGACCAAATCTTGATATTACTCGCATTGATGTACTGCAGTTAAACACGCTTATTATGCGTTCCCCTGTTCGCTCTGTGTCCCGTCCGCCAAGATAAATTTTGAAATTGAATCCGCCAATGAACCGCTGAGCTGGACCTGGACCTGGACAATTTGGCCGCACAAATTTTCTTTTGAGGCGCCTTGTCGGCCCCGCTTGTAAAGCTTACAAACAACGCGCAGATGTGGTCGGACGCTCGATTCTCACTGAGTGGTTTAACGCGTAGAAAATCCCTTTTGTTTTCTCTCCCAGGGATTTGGATCTAGAGCCATTCTCAGAACATTCGGGATTTCTCTGCTATTCTATCCAAATATGGAATCCCCTTTACAGAAGTTTCTCGGAAATTTCATCCTCCTCGTTAATGTAAACAATTCTTCCATTTGTCCACTATGTTGTCGATTCGTCTTCTTACGCCATGGCCCGTGGAGCATCCGAAGTCCGTTCGCTTTCACTTTATTTTTCAAATTAAATTAAATTTTAACTTTGTGCGAAGGATCGCGGAAGTTGCAACTTAAGAATTCGATGTGAGGAGGGACTCTTGTGGGAATATTGGCTGGAAAATACACCCACTTTCCACCCTTCTCAGTTCTCCATGCATTCGCATCCTATCTGGTCAAAAGCGTGACATCCAAAAATTCTAAACTGGAAGTAACGAAATTCAAGAATATGAGGAACCCTGGAGCGCTACTGGTTTAGGAAATTGAATTTTCAAGGCTGAAAAGAGTAACTTTATTTCCAATCTGTCATGAACCCATCTCCTCAAAGGAATTTATTCTTCATACAAAACATTCATAAAATACAATTGATAAGGACAGTTACAATAACTTAGAACTTGTCTTGATTGGATGGTAAATTTGAATATGAAACTGGTGTAGAAGAAAGTCAACAAGTAATGGACATAAATCAAATTTGCAATTAATATAAAAATAAGTTGTTATACTTTTTATTAAGATTTAAGTTAAATAATAATAAAAGTCTAAGGGTAGCTCAAATGGTGGTCTAAGTAAGTTGTTATAACTCTTTATTAAGATTTAAGTTAAATAATTATAAAAGTTTCAAAGGTAGCTTAAATGATGGTGGAAGTAGTCTGAGTACTCAACAAACTGATATTTTCTAGGTTAAATTTCCTAAGTTTTGACTTTGTTTAGGGAGAGAGGGTCTAGGTTAAATTTCCTAGTTTTGACTTTGTATTGGGAGAGAAGGACACACTATGTTAAATTCCCTATTTGTTAAATAAATTAAAAGAATAATAATAATAATATAAAAAAGTTGTTAATTTTTTTATTAAATTTAAAATTAAATAAATAAAAGATATTCATTGAATTCAAATAATAATAAAATTAAATTTAAATAACCATTTTGTAAATTAATTATTTATGATTATTTATTTTAAATAATGGTTAATGTAATTCCCCGTTTTACTTTTTTATGGAGAAGAAGGAAGACTAGGTTAATCCTAGTTGTCAATAGATTAAAAGAATAATAATAATAAATAATTAAAAAAAATTTTATTTTTATTAAGATTGAATTAATAAAATGAAAAATGTCATTGAACTCAAACATTATAAAAGTAAATTTAAAAAACATTTTGTAAAAGTTTATTACAGATTATTTATTTTTGATAAATGTTTAATGTTTTGATGTAGTCTAAAAGCTGTTTAGTTTTTTCGATAAAATAATCGCATAAAATTTGAGCAGGATGTGATTTTTGTTATTTAAAAATACGTTTTGTATTTATATATATATATATATATTTGGTATCCCTTATCATTCTAAAAAAATATCTATTACAACTAAGTTGTCAAATTAACAATGGAACAACCTCATTAGTCATCCGCAAATATAGGCTCACTCATGGTCGTTATTCACTCATCTTATCAAGGAAAACTCTTTTTTTTTTTTATATAAAAAAGTGGGAAAAGTCTAACACAACTAAGGCATCAAATTAACAATGGGGACAACCATCATTGGCTATTCGCAAATGTAGATTCACTCCTCACCCTTATTCAAGGAAACATCTTTTTTTGTTTTTTGTTTTTTTTTTTGTTTTCCATTTTACTTTTTGTTTCCCTTTGTTTTAATATAAACAGTGGGCAAAGTCTATCACAACCAAGTTATCAAATTAACAGTGGGGACAATCATCATTGACTATATGTGAATGTAGGTTCACTCCACACCACTTGGTCAAAAGTGGGAAAACAGTGGGAAAAGTCTATCACAACAAAGTTTCTCCATTAACAATGGGTAAAACCATTATTTGACTATCGACAAATGTAGGTTCACTTATCCCTATTATTCAAGGAAAACCACATCACATGGAATGTCTTAGTAATGCTCCATAAGGGAGTTGGTTTTCACTCCATCGTAGTCCATCTGTTATATGTTTTGTAGTGTTTTCTAGCATATTTTAATTTGCATAGAATTCCACAAGTATTTGTTGGAATCACAATTTTGAGTTGTGAACTCTAGCTAGGGATTTTTTAGGGTGTTGAATCCATATATGCACACAAAAATCAATTTTAAACAACACATCAAGATTTGGGCAAAAAAATTACCTAGCTAAAAACTCCAAACCTATAATGTTTAGACAATGTCACTCACTTTTGCCAAATACCTCCAAGTCTTGAAATATTAACACGTTGTTTTTTTTTTTTATAATATGAGAAAAGTCTATCACAACTAAGTTAAGTTAATATTGGGAATAACCATCATAATTATCTACAAATGTATGTTCACTCATCATTTTTATTCAAAAACCTATACCACGTAAAATGCTCCCATTAATATTTTGTAAATATGAAAAAACAATATCAAATCACACTTCAAAACCAAAACTAAAGCGTTTATAAAACCAAAACTAAAGCGTTTATTAGTTAAACTATGTTATTTTCTTATTGAATTGAGGCCTCTGTGATCCATATCAAGTTTACGAGAGATTTTTCGGCGTAAATCACATGACATTTCATTTGTCCACGTGTTTCGAACCAACCAGTGTGGTTCATCGTCAGGACAAGTTGACGAATCAGATCAAGCTTTGCATGTTAAATAGTCATAACAGAACCTCCAACGGCATCATCAGATCAAGCTTTGCATGTTAAATAGTCATAGCAGAACCTCCAACGCCGATAATTCTTGACCAGGCAACGGCTATATTAACCAACCTCAAAAAAAAACTTGGAAAAATGCAAACTTACGGCCAACCATAGTAAAAAGACCAAGGAATTCCACCTAACAAGTCAAAAGTCATAGTCTCCTTTTATCTTCCTTAGTTTAAGTTGGCTACGAACCAATTAAATGAAGTGGCCTCAACTTTGTAATAACCAACTCACAACTCACCAAAAAATATATAATAACAAGTCTTTAATACAGGTACCCTTGAATGCACGCACCCTCGTTCATGAAAAGGGGCACGAAATTAAGTCACGGAGGACAAAAGCCCCGATTGATGAAGAATGGTTTCATGTAGTACATGTGAACTCACGTGAATATTAAAGCAAATCTGAAGTTTTTCTGAAAATGTGCCAACTAATATGGTGCAGAATATTAAAGAAATTTGAAAAGAAACGATAACACGAGCTTATTATTATTATTTTTGGGAATATGGTGTTTTAATTATTTTAAAATAATAAGTTAGAATTATAATGACATATTTTGAGAGGTTTAATAGTTAAAAATAAGTATTATTTTTTAAATGTTATAAGTTTAATTTTAAATTTCAATGTTATAGAGCATGTACTTTTTTATAGACTCTAAAATAACGATAAATCATTAAAAACTTTGTTCCATAGTTTCGTTATCATGGTGTATTTAAAGATAGTACAATTAGAAAAAAACATCTCAACTTTTTTTTTTAGCGAAAATATATCTAACTTAAAAATTCTTACTCGTTTTGAGGTTAATCAAACAATATACAAGTAAAAACAATGTTGCACTACTATGGGTGCTCATGTTTTTGGTAAATAATCAAGTTGGAGTAAAAAACCATAACACCCAAGATTACTCAATTGTACATCTCCTATGAATGCAAGTTATTATAGATGGCAAGAAATCAAGTCATGTGAAATATTAATGTAACTCTAAGGTGTGAGAATGCACATATTAAGATTAATCTTACAAAGTTACATTAACAACTCATTAAAAATGTCTAAACTTATGAAGCATTAACAAGTGTAATGATGCATATTTTTACATGTTTAGGTGATCAAATCCATTAAATGGGATGGTCCTTGATGGAAAGTGATCCAAAGTGGAGTGTTATATAATTTGTCATCCATCTCAGTACTTTTGGGTGGAAAAATTGGAGAAAATGGCTTGTCTGGCTCATTTTAATGGCAAATCCCAATTTGGAGATTTGGGGTCTGAAACCTTCCAATGCCATTTTTGAAGCCTCAAACAACACTCTTTGGGCTCAAAACTTTGTGAGCATAACTCTTATCAACAAGAGAATATTCTATTGATGAAGACCCTTCCAATGATGTGAAAAATCACGTCAACTGGAGTTTTATGCAAAATTTATGCCTCCCATAAGTTGACCTACCTTGTTGACCAACATGTTACCAAGTGGACGTCATGTATGTGCTCATTGCTCACACATGTGGGCCTAGTCATTTGCAGACTTTCAAGAAGATTTTGTAAGGTCCAAAAAGCTTAACACAAATTGTTAGACTGTGAGTCCCCAGATAATCACAATGTTTAAAACCACGTAAATATGAGTTATAAACCTTATCCTTGATGAGGGGTTGTCATGATCTACTCGTGAGTTTCAATTGAGATCTAGATATAAAATGGTCCAATTAATGTGCCATAAATTCGAATCTTGAGATCAATACAACATCTAATCAAATGGCTTAAGGCCTTTTCCACCACTTGTCTTATCTCACTCATGTCAATTCTTAACACAAATTGAGGGTTGAGGCATGCAAAAGCCTCAACCATGGACGATTATCGATCTATGTTAAATATTGAGTCATTAGGAAGAGAGGGGGTTCCATTCTTTAGCATTGTGCTTGTTCTGTAGTTGAGCATAACATCTAGAAGTGAGATTTGAGAGCATAATGGAGGAGCAAGAAGGTTTTGTGGTAGCCATTTGAGCCACCATGTTAAAAGACAACTCCAATGTGAGTGCCCCTTTCTTTGTATTTGCATTTTCACAACTGAACAAAAGAGAGTAAAGCATAAGCCTCACCTTCTAGCTAGGTTTCTCTCTTGTATCAGGTTTTTTAAGGGTACATCTTCTGTTCATTTGTGTGGATAATGTGTGATGACGAGCAACGCCGACAATACCCACATTATGCAAATAAAATTGCATGTCACTGGTCCCAGGCCTTAATCACCTGATCCATGGTGAAAACCTTCTCAAATAAAGGGTTAAGGCCCCTTAATCAATCTCATGCGGAACCATTTATTTGACTATTCAATAGTCTGAACTTTAGTCAACCTTTCCAGCGGAAAGGTTGTTTTAAGTTAGAAATTCCCCAACTCTACGTGCCAACTCATCATCTATCGCAATCGCGGAGATTCAAAGGACTCTTAAGAATATAGCATTCAGAACTCCCGATTTGCGATATGCGATTTCTCTTTCTGCCCTTCCATGACCTTGCACATTTTCCGATGCTCAGCTTTATCACATTCAACCTCCACCGTTTATTTCACTCCATCAGATCAACGGCTGTCGCGTTGTCTCACCACTTAAACCCATTCATCCGTCGGAACTCAAATCACTTGACTCGCGTTGATAAACTTCCCGGGTCCATTCAGGTCCAATTCTTATCGGCTTCAATCTCCGCCGTTGATCTTACCATGAAATACGACGGTTGATGATACACTTGATCAACCAACCTAATCGGTGATCCTCCACCGCTGATCAAGGTACTTTTGATCCAAAGGTTAACAATGATATTGGACAAGAATCTTGCGCGACGTTTAACCGCCCTTACGGAGCCGATAATGAATATAAATCCTTGACCTATAAATGTTCGGGTCCGATTTCGAAATTAAAGTTCGATCGCTTTATGACCCGATATCCGTTGGATATAAGAGGCCATCAAATCTACGACTTGCGGGTCTTCAACTAGCACACAGATTAAAAACAACTTAACCCCCATAGTTGACTGTGACCTAAGAGTTGAATATGAGATCAACGGCTAGGAGTGGGTGTAGGGCTTCAACCACGATCAAGAAATCCATACACTCCTACCTCCGCAATTGTTGATCACCATCGATCTAACAGATCTGTCGATCTAGTGATCCAGATCTACTTCCGCGATTCACCTTCCGCAAGCACTTGGGTTTAATCTCCGTCGTTCATTTCTTTTACTTAATGTTGGGCGACTTAATCTTGGCCGCCCATTGCCTTCAGCCTCGTTCGTTGATCTTATAGATCCAACAACTCCTGTGCATCGTCACCTCATTTCTTCGTCCTTCTCTTTACTTCGATTTTATGCCATTTCTTCAGTGTGCTTCTGTGGTTTCGGGCCTACTTCAGGGTTTCTGGTTTTTTTGTTGTTCTGTATAACAACTTCCTCTTGATCTTAACTCCATGTATTCTTATTCATTGCCATCCTTGAACTTCACTTGGATCCTTTGATCGGATTCATCGATCAAACCCCGATCCTACATACTCCCCTTCTTCTCTATATCCAGCTCGAACTTCACCTGCATACATATACTATGCAGAAAGTTCTAATTCACACACAATTCATAACTCCATTAATCAATACACACCACACAATTCGAATCGAATTCTCTATATTGATAAATAAATATTTACATAAGAGTATCTCTCTCTCTCTGGCCTGATATTCTAATCAGTGGCCTCCGTTCACAATCTGCCCGTAGGCTTACAGTCAACTTCTTCACACTCTAACTCCCTAACTAATTAACTTGACTAACTTGACTAGCTTGATTAACTTGACTAACTTTTTTTATGCCTTTTAGGCTTACATTTATACAAAAGGATTCTACAACCAATTCCTGGTTTCGATCCATAAGCTTCTTAACAAAATCCTAAAATCTTTTCCTTATCTCTAAAAATCCTCTCTAATCCACAAAATCATGAACTAACTCCTAATATAAGTTTTACAATTAATTCTCAAATCTCTCAATCTCTCAACTATCCTGATTCTCTCATGTTCTCCTACATTCGAGAACATTTACAAATATGCTTCACTATACTTAATTAAATCCCTATTATAGCTTCTCTCATTAAAATCACTCAAAAACCTTAGTGATTACATTAATTCAACACTTAGAAAACCAACTTCCTTGGAAACACAAGACCCCCTATGTCTACTAAAATACAATGATTTTTCTTGAGTCGAATGCTCTTGCATCAATGTGTCAATTTTCCTATTCTTTCCTTTTCATATTCTAGTTATTTTCATAGATGTGAGCATTATGTTGTTAATGATAGATTTGAGATATGAGAAAATAAATTGAATAAAAAAACAGAACATTGCAAAATTTATTGTGATGAATTATTCTAATAAAATATCCACTGAACTTACAGATCATGTTGGTATTAAAGCAATTTTCTTTAGGGTTTTTGTGGCAAGTTGTAAGATCGAAGAATTGGCTTATGAAGAAAGTCACAAATCCTTAGCTATGGTGATTAAGTCTAATCATAACAACCCTCGAGATGCAACAAAATATAGATTTTTGAAGTTGGAAGAGGAAGTCGTTGATATCTCTCACAAAATAGTCCTCCTCATGGCAACTCTAGTAAATAAGTTTATACCTTTCAAGAGGTTTGTGGCTCTACCTAAAAAGTTGGATCAAATGAGAAACTAGGAGATAATGATACAATTAATTCGAGTGATACTAATGATCTAGATCTTGGGGGCTAAGACCTAAAAGGCTTGAATGACAATAGAAAAGGAGAATAACACATGGATCTACCATGAAACTAATCATAATAACATTAATAAAATTTCAGCATCACAAAATTATGAAGAGAGAGAGAGAGGGAGAGAGAAGAAGGATTCCATTAGAAATAACCATTATATGCAATGAGATCAATTTTGGGACCTCTCCTTCTCGAACTTCACTCTTTTCCTATTGCCTTTTTATAAGGTGTCATGTTGACAGAGTCAATTTTAATTAGGTTTTACTACATCAATTACATATCTATATAGTTATGACATTATGACTTTTACATCTAAACTTAGACTATAAGGTGATCTAGGTGGATATTGGTGGCCACCCGCCTATTCCACTTGGACCCCCAACACTGTTTCTTTCAGTTTTCTTAATTGTAGCACAATTTACAATTTTTGGCAGTTTTTTGGGTCCTGGACTTTCAGGTCGTTTTGAGGCCCTTGTTGAAAAGGGTAACTAGGTTGAGTCTTCATAAAATATATTTGTCAAAATAATTTTTATTATTATTACATTGACTTATTAAAGCATGGGTTTCATGCTTGGGTCATCATTTTATTAGTCAAAGTCCCCATTGTGGGCTCCTAGGATTAATAAAGAGTCATTATAGTTATTATATATTTTATGAGACCCTTCTTGGGCTTTCGAACAATGTAAAAATAATCATTTTTTATTCAAAAATGAATTATGTAACCTCCACACCACATCGGCCTCAAGGAAGGAAATTCGACCTTAATGGAAGGCTATGTATACAAGGCAATTCGACTTCATTTGGAGCATCTCACTCTCTCTCACATAGTTCGATATTTGAAGCTAGAAGCTGGGAGATTGGAAAAGCGTGAAGGTGAAGGAGGAGGCTAAAAGGAGTGTGAGTTTGATCAAGAAGGAAGGGAAGGACAAAATCGAATTTTTGGTGACTCTCTCTGTCTCTCGTATGGGCTAGTTTAGGAGATCGAAGACTCCTTGTCAAAGTCGATGTTGTTGCTAATGTCGGAACCTACTAAGTCAAAGTTGGTAGGGTTGAAGCGTTGTTGCTACTAGGTCGAAGGTTGGATCAAAGAAGAAGAGGTTGGCTTAGTGTGGAGGAGGTTTGTGTCTAGGTTGAAGAGTCTCAAGAAAAACTATTGAAGGAAGAGATTTTGACAGGGTTTTCCCCTAGATAGGGGTTTCTCCCCAGTAGAGTGCCTACATCTTGTGGCTTGTGCTTTTGTGATCTTCATGCACACATAATTTGGTAATTGCTTGATTAAAGATAATATAACAAATAAGTAAAAGAAGCCAACATAATTCACAAGTAATTATCAAGAAAGAGAAATATATCATACTAGCATTGATTTCTTAACATGGTATCAGAGGTAAGGTCGAAGAATATTGAAGATCACTTCGTTGGTTTGAAGGAAATGATTACTTCCTCTATGATAAGAATGGGATTCAAGTCTACAGGAAGATGGATCAAGAAGATTGTGTACTACTTATTCAACAAGGTCAAAAGTCAAGGGTTCTTAGCTACACTTACAAGATCACTTAATGATGATAATGCATGGATCATTGACAATGGCGTATCAAGGCATATGATAGGGGAAAGTAAACAACTACAAACTCTATCAAAGGAACCATCTTCCCATGCAATGGAAATGGGAGACAACAAAAGCTGTGTTGTTAGAGGTATGTATCAACATCTTTGAAGTTTAAGAATGGAGCAAAACTACATCTCAACAACATATTATATGTTCCAGCTTTGAAAAGGAATTTTCTTTCAAGTTCTTGCTTAGAAGATAAAGGGGATAGAGTCGCTTTTGTTAATGTAAAGGTCTTGGTTTGGGGAAAATATTCAAGTATTGATAAAGCTAGGGTTATTGGAGTTTGTGAAGGAAGTTTGTATAGAGTCATTACACCTCCTCCTTAAGCCCCGGTCCATATGGAAATCTCTCCTATTGAGCTATGGCAAAGAAGATATGGCCATCTTCATTACAAGGTCATTCCCACTCTTAAACATCTAGTTCATGGCATCCCCGATATCAAAGAAGATCGTGAAGGAGTCTGCAAGGGATGCTCTTTGGGAAAACATACAAGAAAACCATTTTCAAATAATGAAACAAGGTCTAAAGAAATATTAGACCTCATACATTCTGATGTGTGTGGGTCCATGCGTGACAAATCACTTGGAGGTCATCTTTACTATGTAACATTTATTGGTGATCACTCTAGAAAGACATGGCTCCACCTTCTCAAGAAAAAGGATGAAGTATTTGAGAAATTCAAAGAGTTTAGATGCAAAGTGGAAACCTTAATCAAAAGGAAAATAAAGACTTTGGGATCCGAAAATGGTGGGGAATACACTTCTAAAGAATTGATTTCATATTGTAAAGAAGCAGGAATTAAGAGGGAGCTTGTTGTTCCCTAATATCCCGAACAAAATGGAATGGTTGAATGAAAGAATAGGGCAATTTAAGGTGTACGAACAATGCTCCTTAATCAAGACTAACCAAAATTTCTATGGGGATAAGCACCAATGATAGTCGTATATATTCAAAATAGAATTCCTCATCGAATTCTTGATAATATGACACCCGAGGAAGCATTCACAGGGAAGAAGCAAAGTATGGACCATCTCCAAATATTTGGGAGTCCTGCCTACATCCGCATTCCAAAGGACAAACGAAAGAAGCTAGATTCTCCAAGCATCAAAGGAATATTCATTGGCTATAGTCTCTCCTCAAAATCATATAGAATATACATCAAGGAAGGGAGACACATTGAAGTAATCAAGGACATTATATTTGATGAGAATCAAGCCTACAAAAGATCGAAGGACATTCCTATTGTTTATGATGACAAATATCTACCTATATTTGAAGAAGAAGAAGAAGTACAACTTGTCAACCCTTCTACGATTCAAGAAGAAGAAGAAGGACCAAGTGAGCCTATTCAACTTGTGGTCATACTAAGCACAAGGAAGAGGCTAAATTGGTTAAAAGATAGTCTTGAAGATGCTGAAGGGCATGGCACTGTGAAAGGAACCTTTAGGGAAAGCAAAAGTCTGAAGATATATTTTGGATACGCTGCATATATGACAAGACTAATTGAAGTAGAACCATATACATTTGAAGAAGTTGCTCATCAAGAAGTATGGAAGAATGTTATGCAGGAATAAGATCAATCCATCATGAAGAGTGGGGTTTGGAAATCATTCCTAGACCTAGTGACAAATTGGTTGTCACCTCAAAATGGATCTACAAGATCAAACACATTATTGATGGAAGCATAGATAAATACAAGGCTAGATTTGTTGCAATGGGTTTCTCTCAAAAGGAAGGCATAGATTATGAAGAAACCTTTGCACCCACTACAAGGTATACTACCATTAGTTCTTTGGTTTCTTCGATTGCTACAATGGGATGGAATATCCATCAAATGGACATGAAGAAAGCATTTCTAAATGGGACCTACGGTGAGGAAGTATGCATTGAGCAACTCGAAGGCTTTGAGGTAAATGGAAGAGATACTCATGTCTGTAAACTCAAGAAGGCCCTATATGGCTTGAAGCAAGCTCCTAGGGCATGGTATGCAAGAATGGATGCATACCTTCTAAGAATTGGGTTCGTAAAGAGTTTCGTTGATCCAAATATCTACATCAAGGTTGTGAATGATGAGCCAATAATTATTCTATTGTATGTGGACGATCTATTCATTACAGATGTGAAGAGAAGAATACAAGAATGCAAGAAGATGTTGGTAGTTGAATTTGAGATGAAGGACCTAGGATTGATGCACTATTACCTAGGTCTCGAAGTATGGAAAAATCCTGGGGAGATATATTTGGGGCAAGGAAAGTATATCATCAAGTTGTTGCATAAATTTGGGATGATGGATTCCAAGCCCATGACTACTCCTATGATCACCAATCTCAAGAAGTTGAGGAGCTCCGACTCAAGTCTCGTGGATCCTACCTCCTATCGTCAATTGGTAGGTTCTCTAATGTTTCTAGTAAATACTAGGTCGGATATATGCTTTGTTGAGAACATCCTTAGTCAGTTTCAGTTGGAGCCTTGCCATGATCACTTAATATCTGCCAAGCATATATTGAGATATCTTCCTGGCACGATACATCACTGCCTAAAGTACAATAGCAAAGAAGTTAAGTGGATTGGCTTCACAGACTCTGATTAGGGTGGCAGTGAGACAGATGGAAGAAGCACTACTGATGGATGCTTTAGTTTGGGATCTACCATGATCTCATGGATGAGTAGAAGGCAAGATCTCGTTGCTTTGAGTAGTTTTGATGCAAAGTATGTGGCTTCATGTGAAGCAGGAAAGGAGGTTGTATGGTTGAGGAAGCTTCTAACGGATTTGTTCGAGAAACCTTTGGATCCTACTGCAATTAATTGTGATAATCAAAGTTGTATCAAGATGTCTATAAATATCATGGTTCATGTTTGGATGAAGCATATCAAGAACAATTTCCACTATATTAGGAACTTGGTGCAGGATGAGATCGTTATGCTATAGTATGTCCCGACAGACGATTAGGTAGATGATATACTAAAAAATTCACCGAATGACCAACCAAATCAAATCTAAATTGGATTGGACAAATTTTGTTATTGATTAGGATGTAATAGGTCTCCATTCCTAGTGAAATCACTCAAAAATACCTCTGTTAACCCATGCTAAAAAATGACATAAAATTACTAATCTAAAATCTAGAAATTTGAGAATTAGTGAGCTAGTAAATCTATCAAATGCCTAACATAATAAAGTGCAAATACAATGGGGTAATTTTTGTTATTAACTAGAATGTTTTTTGATATAATGCAAGTGGAATCAACAAGATCGAAGCTCATTAGCATGCACTAAAAAATAGCCGAAATTCACTGTTATTTGCCACATAAGACTTCCAGAAATCTAGATTTGCGAATAAGCAAATTAATCCAAGTAACTCAATGATTACTATGACCTTCCAAAATTGTTCCAATGATTAAATTATGCCTTTGATCCTACAAAATAACTTACTTCAACCAGATAATCCAATCCTACAACAAGAAATCATTATTACTAAATGCAGAAATAGACAAAAAATAAGCATAAGAGATGCATGTGAATAAGAAGTAAAAAGGAGAAAAGTAAATGATACAAAAGGGCTCTGAGGCTCCTGGGATGGCCAAACCCCAGGAAACTCATAGTCCTATGAAGGAGACCAAAATTAGAAGCTGAACATGGCACCAATCTTTATTATTTCCATCAATACAATTACATCCCTGCAAGAAATGACAGTGGAGGTGCAAAAATACGAGTTTTCTCCACAAGAAGACTAATAAAATCAATCCCTAGAGGAAAATTCGACTTGGTACTTATAAAAAATGATTAGGAATCATTCCCCATTAAAGGAGGAAGCTTTCCTCACCAAAATCCCTTGATTAGTGGATTTAATTCCCAATACCAGGAATATGTATTAAATGGCAGGGAACACATTCCTAGATTTTCTCAATCATTGGAGCTCCACAATCTGTGCCATAATTTCATAATATCTTCTTGATTTATTATTTAATATTGATCCTCTTGTAGTAGGGAGAAAGTCCCTAAATTATCTCCTCCTCCAAATCTTCATAGCCTACCCAATATTCTCACAATATTGTACAAAAATAAATCATATTGGACACAAATATGCAATTATCCATAAACCTTCCTAATGAACATATTAAAGTTAAAAATACGTTACCTAATGCAAAAAGAGTGGTTTAATGCATTGAAGGAGGGTCAGATGGATCTTAATTTATGTCTAATTTAGAGGCCCATTAGTCCTCAATGAGGTCGGGGTATAAGGAATTAGGACTTGAACTGTTGAACCATTGCAAGGCCGACCTTGCCAACCTCGATGCCCTCCCATGGCGAAAAAAAAGAAAGATAAAGGGAGCAAGAGATCATTTCAAAATATTGCTCGAAGAAGCGCTCGAGCGACAAAGGAATGAGATGATGGATAACTTTTCCCAGATCCTTCGGTGGGTATCAACGAGCGAAGCATCTTCATCTGGCAGCCACCTAGTAGGCGCCAGACCCTTCAAGGTACAAGTTAACTTTGACATTCCTATATTTGAAGGTCGGATAGATGCATATGAAGGAGGATATTTTTCGATCCATAATTTTTCCAATAGGGAAAATATTACTTTTGCACTCCTCAAGGCCTCGCACCCCCCCGTCCCCCCTCCCCCACGCCAAGGACTAGTGGGAAACCTAATGTGAGCAAAGGGATGTGTCAGAACCCTCACTATTTTTAGTCTCAACCACTTGGAATTTTTTCAGAGATGCTGTCAAGGAATAATATTACCTTCTCAAGAGCTATGAAGATAAGTACATAAAAAGGACCACACTACGACAAGGAAAGGACCAAGGCATGCCTGAGTTTACGAATATTTTTCATACTCTTCACATGTAGTTGAGTATCAAGGATTCCAAGCAGCATCTGGTACTTAAGTACCACTACTATCTACACAAATACATCCACGACGAGATGAAGTTCCTGGACATATCCTCGCTTAGAACTGCATACCGATATGCTGTCAGGATCGAGTAGAAATTTAGACAGAAGTGAGACTTTGGATTTGTGAATCATAAGCAAGGAAAAGTGATCCAAAATGGATTTTGGATAGACTCCTAAGTCTAAGTGTTCCTCACAGAGGAAAATGAAAGTCCAAGAAAGTTCCCGGAAATAGCCCCATTGCAGAGATCTTTTCATTCTCAATCCACTGCAACTTGAATGGGCAAAAATGGACTTAGGATGCAGAAGTTATCACCAAAAGAAGATGCCCTTTGTTTTTTTAGAAAAAGAGGCAAAATCCCCTAAAATGGGCAAAAAACCCTTATAAAGGGAAATCGCATCGAGAAAAAGGAAAAGGGAAGGACTTAAGCGGAGGCGGAAGAAACCCTAATCCACCAATCCGATCAATCGGGTCGAAGACAAGCCCGTATGCAATATTGAGACCTTGGAATCGGCGATTACGATCGTGCGATACGTTGATCGCCGATGATCAGATTGGTGAATCGACATCGATGATGTACAGAACCCCTGGGTCGTGTGCAACGCGATATGCGATAGCGATCGCGATGTGCAATCTCAGCCGTCGGATCGCGAAAGGAATGGACGGCCAGGATTCAATCGGCAATCGACGATTGCCGGACCCGACGGATTTCATAAGCGCAATTCATAAATTTTGAAATCCGGAAATTCGGATTTTTCTATTTATTACGCATTTTCGTTAAATAAACAAAATACAAAGGGAATGCGCCCGATGCGATGAATCCGAACCCGAAAGGGTTTATAAATTCAAATGTATATTATTTGAAGTCCGCCATAAAGCCATTCGATGGTATTTTCAGTGTTTTAATGTATTTTTATAAATACAAAGGAAATGCGAATGGGGTGATATAACGGACCCGAAAGGGTTTTATATGCAGCGACATGTGTTTTGAATTCTGTAACAAGCGATATTTCGGATGGGCTGTAGGCGGTAAGTGGTATTGGCTGGGCTCCACTCGAGCCCATACACTCGCCGCCACGTGGCTAGGCACCAGAGAGAAAACCACCCTTTTCGAGCGGGTAATCTTCGGGCGCATAAGCCACCCAAAATTGATAATAACCATTGGGTCAACGATGACTTGTGATAGCACCCAAAGACAGATCCGAAGGGAATATAGGGCGGAATTAATGATTCTTGAAGTCCGATAGACTGCGTTTGGGAGGATTTTCCTGTGTTTTAGTGTATTTGTCTATGTAAACAAAGAATGGCTATTCTGAGGATTTCAAAGGCGTCGATGGTCCTTCCGTTACAGAACAGGTGGCCACCATCCCTGAAGGCGTTTAGCAATGATTGCTAATGCTCAGAGGGGGATTTGAGCGGACAGAGGCCGAAAGGCAGAGAGCCCAGAAGAGGAAAAGGAACAGACAACATCGATTGGATTAAAAGCCACAGAATGACAGAGACAGAAAAGGCAGTGCTGAGACAGGAGCGCAAAAAGCTAAGCCAAAGAAGGCAAGCTGAAGGCAGGGAGCAGAGAGAGAGAGTGAAAAGCTACTGCGCAGAGTAGCCGAGGGAGTCACTTGGAGGTCAAGTGAAAAGCCAGAGAGCTGTAGAGAGCCAAAGACACCAAAGCCAAGAGCCAGAGCCGAGAGCCAGAGCCAAGAGCCAGAAGAGCCGAGAGCTAGAGCCAAAGCCAAGAGCCAGAAGAGCCGAGAGCTAGAGCCAGAGCCAAGAGCCAGAAGAGCCGAGAGCTTCAAGAGCCAGGGATAAAATGGTGTCTAAACCCATTGTTTCTGTGTAAAATAGTGGAGTTGAGCCAAGAACTTGTAAAAAGGACTTTGTCATAATCCCAGAGAGCCTAGTTGAGTCGACTAGAGCTCACGGAGATGTAGCCCAAGAGTTTTCGGTGAACTCCTAATTAAATTATTGTTTTGTGTGTGTTGTTTTGTTGCTGCATTGTTTATTGTTATTATATAATATATAATATATATATAATATATATATATATATATATATAGATATATATATATATATATATATCAGCACAACAACAGAATATCAAAAGCACATAAACAGTTTCTAAAACAGACATAAGCATACACCTTATTTTCAAGCATATATTTAATTCCGCATTGGTTAATCATAAAGACTTGGTAATAAATAAGCTTTGGAAGTGGGAGAGGTTCTTGTAAGTTAGACAAGAAGCCTAAGTGCCCCATTTTCAGATCAAAAGGGTGCTCCCAAACCATAGAACAAAGGACAGAGCCAAGGTGGGGTGACCTAGGAAAACCCATTGAAGCCGCAAGAAAATAACAACACCACAAAGCCAAATAACGACACAGGAAAGTGTTGTGAGTTCCACAAGAGTCCACTCACAACACGAGTGTCATGCCAAGCAGTCACCGGCCGCCAAGTTGTAGGCTTCAGATTTAGATGCATGTTTCGACTCTGAGTTAAATCCTAACAAGAGGAATGACAAAGGGAAGTAAATTATTAACATAGAGCCCAACACCACTGTAGCCACCACCAAGGTCCAGAAGGGTTAGTTGGAAGATCCAAAGGAAGGGGACCGTTCTTCCACTCACATATGTGGGTGAAGAGGTCTTCGTTGTAGTTTTGTGTCGACAACATGAGCCAAAAGAACCTCATCTCAACAAAGGTCATTAAGCGGTTGGGTCTGCCAACCACACCACACCTACAACCATCCACCATCAAGTAGCTCCATCAAAGACGAGATCTCTGTGTTAGCTAACAATGTCGCCTTCCCTACAACATCAAACCCTTCACAGATGAGGTACTATGTGATGTTTCTCCTGTTGAAGTCTGTGATGCGTTATTAGGCCAACCATACTTACAGAAGTGACATGTTGTGTATCATTCTTATTCTCACACTATTATTATTACTTTAGGCAATAAGTTATACAGGATACTAGAGGTAGTCTCGCCTACCGTCATCTCTTTGATCTCTGCTAAGCAATGCAGTAAGATCATCTCCTATAAATTTGTTTTATTTTTTATCCACTCTCAAAGTAAGTGGAAGATCGTGGCCACATCTACGACCCCCGAGAAGGGTTCCACAATACAACAAAAGCAGGTGGATAAGGTCGTGGAAGAATATAGGGACATCTTCCCCTCACCCACAGGAGTACCTTTGCAAAGTTAGGTCAAGCATTTGATCAATCTAACTCCCAGGGAACCCCTACCCAATGTGACGATATACCATCACTCTATTCAAGAAAATGAAGAAATCAAGTTGTAGATCCAGGAGTTTCTATAAAAAGGGAACATCTGACCAAGCTCCTCACCTTGTGGGAGCCCGATTTTATTTGTACAGAATACGGATGGGACTTGGAGACTCTGCATTGATTATCAAGCACTAAATAAAATAATTGTCAAGAACAAGTATCCAATCCCACAGATTGATGACCTTCTTGACCAGATCAAGGGGGCTAAGTACTTCAATAAGATTGAATTAAAGTTTGGCTATCACTAGGTTCCAATAGAGCCCACATATGTATGCAAGACCACATTCAAATCCAAGGAGGGCCTTTTTGAGTGGTTGGTTATGCCTTTCAGGTTGACAAATGTCCCTGCAATTTTTATGACACTTATGGATGACATCTTGCTACCCTTTACCAACTCTTTCATGGTTGCATACCCGGACGACATCCTCATCTTCAGCAAGAATTGGGAGCTATAGTTGCAGCACATTCGACAAGTCCTTCAGACCTTGTGGTAGCAGAAACAATGTGCCAACTTGGAGAAATGCACCTTTGGCATGAGGCAAGTCCAATATCTGGGTCACATCATTGATGAGAAAGGCATGCATGTGGATCCAACTAAGATCCAAGTCATTCGGGATTGGTCAGTCACGACCACTCTAACAAAGCTTCGCAGTTTTTTGTGCCTTGCCAATTTTTACCCGAGTTTTGTATTGGAATTCTCTCATATCACTTGACCTTTGAGTCAAGTTACCAAGGGCATAGCAAAAGCAAAGTTTTTCTCGTCTGAGTCCCTACAAAAGAAATTCTTTGAGTTGAAGAAACATCTTTGCTTTGCACCAGTACTCACATTGTCAAACCTGCAACAACCATTTGAAATTGAGACAGATGCCTTCGACTATGTTATTGGTGTAGTTCTCACCCAACAAGGGCATCCAATGGCCTATCATAATCAGACACTTTCTGATACAATTCAGAAATACCCCACCTATGATAAAGAGATGTATTCCATCATGCAGACTTGTCGGCAATGGAAACACTACATTCTGGGGAAGGAGACGATCATCCACACAGATCACTGAGCTCTATAGTTTATACAGACACAAGGAAGTTATAGAACGATCGACGTCAAAAGTGGTTCACATATCTGCAACAATTCTAATTGAACATTAAATACAAGAAGGGTATGTTGAAAATAGCAACAAAAAATGCTAAATATAGAAGTGCTAAAAATAGCATTGCTATAAATAGCATTTCGGGATATATTCCAATTTTAGTTAGTCCCTAAACTAAAATTGAGAATTAAAATTCGAATTTGATCTTAGCAGCTGTTTGAAAAATAATTAATTAATTCATCTTGAGTTAATTAGTTGGAGAAAATCAAACATGAAGTCTATGTTAAGACATGCAACAATTTTTCCTTTGATTGAAGAAGTTATCCTTTAATTAAAGTGATCAGGATGAGTTGTAATTAGTTAGCTTAGTTAACTAAGTTAAGTCTAGTTAGATTAGTTCCAACAGTTTGTGGAACTGATTGTGAGTTCAGTTATTTAATGCATGCATGCATGTAACTACTGTACTTTAGATAACTGAATATTCTCTCATAAATAACTCATATATGTAAGTTCAGTCAGAGACCCAGTTGAGATCAGAGGATGGGACAGTGTACTATCAGTTGCAGGAATATTCCACTGAGGATATCTCTTGCATGCAAAAGGAATTCATTCTTTGGAGATTGCATAGTTACTTCTGAGTTTGGTGAGTTGTGTGAGAGGTAAATTCATACAGGTGGCAACCAGAGGACCCAGGAGAAACTGCGCAAGGAAATAGGAGGCTTGGAGGACTGGAGGAAGGCATATGTTGTGTCTATTCAGTCTATGAGCAACATTGAGGGATTGTACTGAGAGTTGGATAGCTTGTGAGCTAAAGCTTTGTGTACTCCGGAGATATTTCCATTTGTATGATAATACAGATCACGAGGTTTCTAGTTGAGGCTTTCCCCAGAGTATTCTTCTATGTTCATGTGTGATTGATTTCTCATTCTCTGTTATATGTGTTCTATTTGATCTTACTCAAAATCGATTAAGCTTCCGCAAAGTTTGTTGTAGAAGTAGATCAAGTATTTTGCTTTAGTATATTGCATTATCAGGTGATCTATAGTGGGAATTTCTACATGGTATCGAAGCAAAGGTGATCAAAGTGAATAACAATATACAAAGAAGTTCGAAGTTCGAAGTTTGAAGTTCCTGATTATAGAATTCGAATTCTTATCACATCTCAAATTTCACCAATGGCGTTTAACGGTTTGAGACTCGAGTATGCCCTTGATGGCAGCTCGAATTATATAGCCTGGAAGGATCGCATGGAAGTGATATTAGAGGACAACGGTTTGAAGGACTTCATTGATCAAGAAGTCCCCAAGCCAGCAGCTGCTAATGCCCAAGAATTGGTGGAATGGAAGAAATGTGTGGCTAGAGCGAGGAGAATCCTTCTAGAGGGAGTTCAAGACCACATTATCTCGAGTCTCCATGGGAAGGAGACGTCATTTTCAATGTGGAAAACATTGAAGGATCTATATCAGAATAGCAGTGACCAGAGGAAGCTGGTGTTGAAAGACAAGCTTCGGAAAATCAAGTGTGAAAAGGGCGACACGATCTCTACATATCTGAACAAGCTCACCACCTGCAGGGATGAGCTTGGAAGTGTAGGGATCACGACAACGGATAATGACATGGTGAGTCTTGCTCTCCTCGGTCTTCCTAAGAGCTGGCATAGCTACTAAGACTCAGTAAATGGAAGAGAGAAACTGCCAAATTGGGAACGACTTTGGTCGGATCTGATGCAGGAGGAGATAAGAAGAAGCACTAGAGATGGATCTTCATCAAAGCAAGATGATGAAGAAAATCTAGCCTTAGCGAGTAAGGCGAGGAGAGGGAAGGGGAAGGCTTCCCATTCCAAATCGAGTTCTTCCCATGGTGGGAAGAATATTGACAAATCGAAAGTGCGATGCTTTCATTATCATGAGGTGGGCTATTATGCTACGAATTGTCCACAGAAGAAATCCAAGAAGGGATCCTCGAAAGGATTAGATGGTGCGGCACTGACTTCACAGTTTGAATTGGATTTCACCCTCATCGCATGCATGGTTTCATCGATGGTGGGTTGTGTTTGGTACCTAGACAGTGGAGCTTCATTCCACATGACCGGCGACAAGAGTCTATTCAGTACCTTGGAGGAGAAGGACCTCCAGATGTGCATAGAGATGGGCGATGATGGAAAGTACCGTGTTTCAGGTGAAGGTACGGTTGTGTTTCAGAGGTAGCATGGAGCTCCTCTCACCCTGACTGAAGTAAAGTATGTGCCTGGTCTGAAGAACCTTGTGTATGTCGCTATGTTGGAAGACAAAGGCTATGATGTAGTCTTTAGTAAAGGAAAGGCATTCCTAAGGCATATCGGCACTGGACAGACCAAGAGGATTGGGATTCGAGTTAAGAATTTCTACAAGCTGGAGGTAGACGACTATGATGCAGAGTTCCAAAGCAAAGTTGGTGTAGAGCCAAGATGTTGGCGAGCTATGGCATAGAAGATTGGGCCACTTGCACCATGGGACCTTGAAGATCATGCAACAGATTTCTACCGGACTTCCCAAAGGCAAATTGGAGCAAGTGGATACATGCAAAGGTTGTACCTTGGGTAAGTATGCAAAATCTTCCTTTCAAGATCGAGACAATAGAGCTGGAGCAATCCTGGAGCGAGTTCATACAGATGTGTGTGGACCATTCTCTACAGCCTCCATCGCTAAACAAAGGTACTATGTTATTTTTATTGATGATTTTTCTCGTAGATGTTGGATCTACTTCATGCAGAAGAAGGATCAAACCTTCTCAAGGTTTTGTGAGTTCAAAGACTTGGTTGAGAAAGAATCTGGAAAGAAAATAAGAGCCTTCCGAAGCAACAATGGTGGAGAGTATGTCTCCCATCAGTTTAAGGACTTCTATGTAGCAGAAAGAATTAAACGGGAGTTGATGGCACCCCATAACCCACAACAGAATGGGGTGGCCGAAAGGAAGAACAAATCGATTGTGGAAGCAACTCAGGAGATGTTGCATGACCAAAGCCTACCACTTCATTTGTGGGCTGAGGCATGCAATACAATAGTATACTTGCATAATAGAAGTCCACATAGTATATTGGGGATGAAGACACCAGTGGAGGCCTTTTCCGAGAAGAAACCAGATGTGAGTCACTTCAGGATCTTTGGATCATTGGTTTATTTCCATGTGACCAAAGATGCTTGGAAGAAGCTAGATCCAACAACTGAGTTCGGGATACTTGTGGGGTACACTGATACACCCCACAACTATCGGGTGTTCTTGCCTACCAGTCAGAGGATAGTGGTATGTAGAGATCTGAAGTTCGATAAGCAGAAGGCCATGTGATTTTTCCTTGAGAGGGAGCTCAAGTTGCATGCGGAGGAAGAAATTTTAGTTCCTAAGGAGGAGGAGCCTTAGACTGATGCGGCACAGCCGCATGCAGAGGATCTAGGAGTGGAGACATCCACTCATGCAGAGTCTTTCAAAGATGGGCAGAAACGCTCAAGGGAAGCTGACAGATTGGTGATGGATGTGATAGAGAATGTGGGACAGCCATCTTCTCAGCGCAGACTGAGGAGATCACCTGAGCAGTACACTGGTTACATGGCTCTGGTTGGGGAGTGTGTAGAGATCAAACCATCTTCTTCAAGGAAGCAGTGCAACAACTAGTCTGAGTCGATGCTATGGTGGAGGAGTACGACTCCATCGATCGGAACAGTGTTTGGGATGTTGTCCCAAGACCGGAGGACAAGTCAGTGGTGAGTTCTCGATGGCTTTACAAGGTAAAGCAAGCAACTAATGGCAGTGTGGAGAAACATAAGGCAAGGTTTGTTGCTCGTGGTTTCCCACAAGTCGAGGGGATCAACTATGATGGTACCTTTGCTCCTGTAGCAAGGTACTCATCTATCAGATCGATGTTGGCACTATCAGCTCGAATGGATTGGAAGATCCATCAGATGGATGTGAAGACTGCGTTCTTCAATGGCAAGATTGAGGAAGAGACGTACATTGAGCAGCCGGAAGGATTTGAGACCTTTGATCGTGAGTCACATGTGTGTTGACTCAAGAGAGCTTTGTACTGGCTGAAGCAAGCACCTCGTGCTTTGTACACCAGGATCAACCTCTATTTCACCAAGTTGGGCTTCACAAAGAGTGAAGCGGATGTGAAACTTTACCACATCATGGTAGAAGGTAAGCCGTTGATCATTGTTCTTTATGTTGATGATCTGATATTGACAGGTGATGATCAGTTAATCAAGTCTTGCAAGGAGGACCTTGCAAGGGAGTTTGAGATGAAAGACATGGGTCTTATGCACTACTTTCTAGGCATGGAAGTGTGGCAGAAGGATGGGGAAGTGTTTGTGTCTCAAGGCAAGTATGCCAATAAGATACTCAGGTGATTCCACATGGAGAAGTGCAAGCCCATGCAGACTCCTCTAGCAGATAACTGGAGGAAGGAGGATGCTACTTTAGGTGAGGTAGTAGCTGCTATTATTTATCGACAACTTGTGGGTTCATTGATGTATCTAGTGAACACACGACCAGATTTGTGCTTTGCGGTGAACCAGTTGAGTCAAGCTATGGTTCAGCCTACCAAGCTGTTTTGGAAGGCAGCGAAGCATGTGCTAAGATACCTCAGAGGCACATCTCAGTATGGATTATGGTACAAATGAACAGAGGGAGTGAAGCTTCAGGGCTTCACCAATGCAGATTAGGCAGGGAGTCCATCAGACCAGAAGAGAACTTCAGGAGGAATTTCAACCTTGGTTCAGCTGGATTTTCTTGGTACAACAGGAAACAGAGGTCAGTTACACTTAGCTCAGCAGAGGCTGGATACATGGCTACCAGTTAGGCAGCATGTGAGGCCATTTGGATGCAGAAAATTCTAGTTGGATTGTTTGGTCAGAGGATGGATCCAACTATGATCTATTGTGATAATCAGAGTTGCATCAAAGTCTTTGAGAATCCAGTATTTCATGATAGGTCCAAGTACATTGATATCCGTTATCATCGTTTTCGAGACTGTGTGGTGAAGAGGATCATGTTCTTGATGTATGTTTCGATCGAGGAACATGATGCAGATATTTTACTAAGGCATTGTCAAAATGCAAATTCGAGTTCCACAGAGACAGGATTGGGTTGACAAATAATCCCTTTCTTGTTGAGAGGGAGTGTTGAAAATAGCAACAAGAAATGTTAAATATAGAAGTGCTAAAAATAACATTTCAGGATACATTCCAATTTTAGTTAGTCCCTGAACTAAAATTGAGAATTAAAATTCGAATTTGATCTTAGCAGTTGTTTGAAAAATAATTAATTAATTCATCTTGAGTTAATTAGTTGGGGAAAATCAAACATGAAGTCTATGTGAAGACATGTAACAATTTTCCCTTTGATTCAGGAAGTTATCCCTTAATTAAAGTGATCAGGATGAGTTGTACTTTGCGCTGTAATTAGTTATCTCAGTTAACTGAGTTAAGTCCAGTTAGATTAGTTCCAATAGTTTGTGGAACTGATTGTGAGTTCAGTTAGTTAATGCATGCATGCATGTAACTACTGTACTTCAGATAACTGAATATTCTCTCATAAATAACTCATGCATGTCAGTTCAGTCAGAGAGCCAATTGAGATCAGAGGATGGGACAGTGTACTATCAGTTGCAGGAATCTTCCATTGAGGATATCTCTTGCATGCAAAAGGAATTCATTCCTTGGAGATTGTGTAGTTACTTCTGAGTTGTGTGTGAGGTGAGAATCACATAGGTTGCAGATGGAGGACCCAGGAGAAACTGCGCAAGGAAATAGGAGGCTCGGAAGACTGAAGGAAGGCATATGTGTTGTCTATTCTATCTATGAGCAGCAGTGAGGGATTGTACTGAGAGCTGGATAGCTTGTGACCTAAAGCTTTGTGTAATCGAGAGATATTTCCACTTGTATGATAATACAGATAGCGGGGTTTTTAGCTGAGGCTTTCCCCAGAGTATTCTTCTGTGTTCATGTGTGATTGATTTCTCATTCTCTGTTATATGTGTTCTATTTCATCTTGCTCAAAATGGATTAAGCTTCGGCAAGTTTGTTTGTAGAAGTAGATCAAGTATTTTGCTTTAGGATATTTCATTATCAGGTGATCTACAGTGGGAAATTCTACAAGTTATCTGTAGCATGCTTTCCTCCTATCTGAAAAATCACGCACCATAATGCAGGCACCGCTCTTGGTCCTACTTGTGCCTCCAGTTTCAATGGAATTTGTCCTCCTCCTGAGAGGTAATTCGTGAACACCGGGCAGTAGCCCTTTTCGTGCCCCTGGCCCTTGCACTTTACGCACCATACCTTGTCACGCACTTCTAGATGAGCCGCCCTGTCTTATTTCAAACTCTGCATCTCGAGGCACAAGTTTTACAACTGCGCGTGAATCTACTGGACTCCCAGGTTAGGATCTTGTATTGGAGTCTCATGCAATCTCATCGCGACCTCCAAAGCCTCAGCCTAAGTGATTAGAATTTGTTGTGACAGAGCATTCCGCAGATGCGGCGTTAACAATGCTACAAACCATTCGCAGTGTTGCCCATCTGTTAGTGTCATGTTTGCTTCGTGAATTGTGCACTTCAGTCTTTGATCCAAATCCCACGGGGTTTCACCTGGTAGCATTGTGATTTCCTTGAATCCAATGATCGACTATGCCTCTGATTTTGGCCTGCTAAATTCCTTATTTAGTGCAGCTTGGATATGTGTTATCCCCGCTTCCGGATTGTCATTGGAATGCTTAATGTACCAAGTCAGTGCGCGATCCTGCAGAGCGCTAACCAACGTTGCCTTATTTATATTGTCGTCTGTGACACCCTATGCTTCCCATACAGCTTTTATCACGAACCAAAATTGGTCCGGATCTTCATTCCCTACTCCCTTAAACACTGGTAGCTTTATTGCGCTGGCCATACTGCTTCACGGTGGTGGCGGAGGTGGGATGGGCGAAGTCGGGGTGAAGACGGTGAAACTGGTGGTGGTGTGGGTGGGGGTGGTATGCGCGGAATTCTCTGCCTTATCAGATTGATCACACTTTTTGGCGAGACCTTCGCGAGCTATTCTTTGCCTCCTAGCGGAGGTGAAATCAAGGGGTTAATCTCTAGTTTTGTGCTACCTTCGTTTCTGTAGATTCTCCCACTTCGCATAGCCCCAAACATCAATTTATTCATATAACCCGCTTTTCACATAGTAGCATTTTAGTCTAAGTGTTCAAAGATTTAACGTACTTACCTCGAGACCCCTTGAGGAAGCATCGTTCTCAATGTTGCACAAAGCGGGGACGAAGCGGGGACGTTTTTTGGAAGTGGGGACGCAAAAGCGTCATTTTCCAAAAATCTAGGAAGCGAAGCGTCTCCTATATATATATATATTTATATTTTTTTGCATTTATACTCAAAACAAACATCCCAAATACCAAATTAGTTGTAGAAGACATGAAAACATGCATATTTTTGCATAGATCAAGATAGATATAGCATCCATTGTACATTCATAATTAATTATTCAAGCATCAACCATTTAGATGCATCAACCATCTAGAATCTAGACTGTCTAGCCTTTGCCTCTACCTCGATTGTCTAGGGATATTAGTCAACATTGCCCAATTTTGATCAAAATACCTAATTCAAGACTTAAAATATGGTAGAAAAATCTTAACATGCTTGATCGATGATTTTGACTTGATTGAAAGGTAATTTTTTGCTAAGGGCGTGACAAAGGAGTTCAACAATTAACACCACCAACACTAGGGT